>MU225962.1:3129205-3142095 GCA_018584345.1 Thuja plicata | reverse complement strand
GATGTGAGGACACGTCGAGTAACATTAGCATCTTTACTGCGTGATTTTGAACCAATGGATTGGTATGCATTGAATAGATTCCTCACAATGGTTCTCTCAGTACTATTTTTAGATGTTCTCAACCCCAAAATTGTCATTGTCTCTCTAAATTTAAGATTCTTAATCATTTCAACAACTACTTGACATCTTCCACTTTGATTTAATTTTTCAAATAGTTATTCCAAATCTTTTTAACAATTCTTCTATAATTTCTTTCTGACATTTTATCATGCATTGGCCTCAAAATATTTTCATCATTGTCAATTAGAAACTTTTTTTTTCTACGAATTATTCTAGGAGGTTTTAACACAATTGCATGCTCTACATTTTCATTAGATGAATTAGGTGCATCTATCCCCATCAGTTCAATTGGTGTATGTTGATGATTTTCATTTTCATTATGTGCATTTTGTTCATTAATGACATCGAATAGAAATGGTGCATTTGTCACATTAACATTAACATCAACATTTTCATCACTTACTTTGCTTGCATTTGGTGTTGTACCTTGTCGTATTCTCCTCATGCGCTCCCTTTGTCTTTTCTTTTCTGTCTCGCGTTGTTCAATTGTTCCTCTTTTGTTATTTCCCATTGTTCATATTGAATGGACCCTACGAATAATATTATGAACATAGAATAGCATGTGAACATAAAATACAAAAAACAACAATAAATTAACCATTTTATTGAAATGAGAACTTACAATGATAAAATAACATTAAAAAAACAAATAAAAAACACAATTTTCAACCATTGCAAAGAAAAACATGCAAAAAAAGTACAAACCTGTCTGTTCCTGGCGTAAAATAATAGAAAAATAGTTGTGGGACCTCTAAAAAACTTTCAATGATTGTTTTAAGACCGTTGAACCAAGAAAAGCTCCTAATTCAATAGAACCTTATCGGGTTATGAGAACATAATGGCTCTATGTTCCTAATTAATCAGAACCCGATCGGGTTCTGAGAACATAACGACTCCATGCTCCTAGTTATTCAGAACCCGATTGGGTTCTGAGAAAATAAGAACAAAGGAGGATTGATCTCTCTCTCTCTCTCTCTCTCTCTAGTTATGGAGAATAAAATTAATATTTTTTACTTCTTCAAAACCCGATCGGGTTTTGAAGTAGCTTTTTCTTTTCAGAACCTGATCAGGTTTTTAAGTACTTTTTTCTTTACAGAACCCGATGGGGTTTTGAAGTACTTTTGTCTATTCATAACCTGATTGGGTTATTTGAAATTAAGAAACCCGATCAGGTTATGGCTCGAGAAGAGGCTTGAAAAATGACCCAAAGGCTTGTAGGCTCATTTTCCCTCCTTTTTTGTTCTTTTAGATGTTTTTTTATCTTGTAAGATGATTTCTCGACTTTATCTTCATCAGGTTTACAATTTGTCAACTGGGTAGTTTTATAATTTTCACCATAATCTCATACGTCTTCTTAGCTTTCTAACCATATAAAGTTTTCTATTTTTGGACAACATTAGCATAGTAAACTTTAATTTTCTTTACCAATGTCTTGATTGTACTCACAGACATATGTCTACCATTTTTTTAATAACTTTTGAAATACTTAATCAAATTACAAATAAATTACATATTATTGTTCTACAATTGATTCTATACATTTTTTTAAAAAAAAATTCATTTTTGATTATTTTCATGCATGTTATGCCTAGCGCACGAATAGGTACCAAATTTTCAGGATGTGACCACTTCAAAAAATCACAGAAAAAAAATACTCATAAGAAACTTACAAAAAAATACACAACTTCTAGATCTCACTCTTACCTATTATCCTACCAGAGGGATTTAAAAAATATTTAATATAACTATACCTTTTGTACCATGCACAGAAACAGCTATGTTATGTTTTGCCAGAAAAATCAGCAACATGTTTTCATACGCGCAAGGTTTGACCCTCTTAATCTTATTGGGTTTTTAAAAAAATTAGTGTTCTAGAAACTAGATTCAAAGTACTACAATTTTTTTTTTTACGCATCTTATTTTGAGTGCATGACCCTCAAAATCCTATTCCAAGTTCAGGTTTACCCGATTTCAGAAAAAAATGTGTCCACTTATACCCCCCCTTTTTGGTCCACAACTTGGTGCACATACCCTACCACAAGATCATGGATGTATTTTAACCTGAATGGGATCTAGGGTACCTTGCTCATTTATTCTTGTGCCTTTACCTTGATAATTCCATTTTTTAGCATTTGAGTCAAGGTAGGATACTTTTCAGTGAAGGAACAAGATGTGAGTCCATTTTTAGGTGTATGGAAAATGGTGGAGATGTAACAGATTTCTTCTATTTTAAGAAGACCACCGCAGATGAATGTGAGTGGACCAAGGTGATGGAGTAATGGTGGTGGGGTAGTTGTAATTGGAGGTGATATAGGTTTATGAAGTGAAGGTGATGGGATGTTGTGAGCTTGGCTCAAATGTGGCAATGAATATAGAGTTGGAGGAGATGGAATGGTAGGATCTTGATGTGAAGGAGTGGATGAATTAGGAAGTGGAGCGGATAGGATGCTTGGATCTTGATTTAGATAGGATAATGGATTGGGATATGGATTTGATGGATCAAGACAATTTTTGTTCAAGTCAATAGATATTTCAACATGCTTTTGGATAAGAGCTTAACATGATTGGATTAACGTGGATGGTGTGATGGAGGATGTATAAATGGATTCTTCAAATGAATTGGATGGATGGATTCTGTAAATGTGTTGGATGGAGGGATGGAGAGTCTTAAAATGGGTTGGATGGAGGGATGGGTGATTTCGGAAGAGAGGGAAGAAGGGTGGATGCGTGAGGTTCATGGGATGGGGATGACGATTCAATGGAGTCAATAGATGGGGGGACTTTAATGGTGCTAGGAGATGGAAGAGGATAAAAAATTATGAGATTGGGAAGGGTTATAAAAGGTATGGGAGATGGAAGAGGATCAAAAAGTATGAGATCTGGAAGGGAAATAATAGGTATGGGAGATGGAAGAGGAATAATGGGTGCGGGAGATGGAAGAGGAATGATGGGTGCGGGAGATGGAAGAGGAATGATGGGGGTGGGAGATGGAAGGGCTTAATTACTAGTGTTTTCCCATGGGGGAGTGATATAACATGACTCTCTAAGAAATGTATTTTCTGCTAGCTTCCTTGTGAAACTCCTTGGAGACTTATGTATCAGATGGTTGGAAGATGGTACAACGAGATAGTTCACATAGGTAGGTGTGGAAATGTCTTGCAAACTTGATTGAATAACTGATAGGTGATGAGGGATGGATTAGGGTATGCAATATGTGTTAATGTAGGTAGGAATTGGAGATGGTAGATTGGGATGAGATAGGGTAGATGGGTAGGATAGAGTGGATGGTAGATTAGCAATAGCATAGGGATTATGGTGATAGCTTAGGGGAAATAGAGGACTAGGATTAGGGATTTGAACATGGGTTGGAGGATAATGAGATGGTGGATTTGGATTAGGGATGTAGCTAGTAGGTTTGTTGTGAAAAGATGGACAGTGGGATATGACTATGGGATAAGATGGATGCATGTATATATAAGAAGGAGATGTGGATGGAGGATAATATGGATTTTCCTTGTCAATGGTTAGATAAGGAGTTCTAGTGGGTATGGAAGGAAACATGATGGGGTAGTGTGAAGGAATGATTGGAGTTTGGAGGATGCTTGGAGCAAGTGTGTTAAGGCTATTCATGTACGCATCATGATCAACAATAACTTCAACATCACTAGAATAGGATGTTGGGGTGAACTTGCTAAGGTTTTCAAAGTATGCATCATGATCAACAAGATTCTCATCATCACTGGAATAGGATAAATACATGATGGGGTAGGATGGAGGAACAACTAGAGTTTGGATGGTATTTGGAGCAATATTGCTAAGGGTTTCAAAATATGCTTCATGATCAACAAGACTCTCATCATCACTGAAATAGGATAAAGGAAAGGAATAAATCTATGACAACCAAACTCATCATAATAGATTTGTGACATGACGCTTTTTTGATGAGTTGGATAAGTAGGAACAAGGGAGACGAAAGGAAGACTCAAGCTCAAATTAGGAAGAAGGACTCTGAAGAAGATGGAAAGAGGATGGGGGGTGAAGATGACTCTGCTAGCCTAGGATATGATGAAGGATCTGAATTTCTTGTGCTTTTCCAGAAATAGATATGAGCTCAGTTTGATAATGTTTAGGATGAGGCATTGACTATGACAAGTGTGACTTGGAATGTTTTTGGAATAAATGATGATATTGAGGATTTGGGAGAAAACAATCTTTCAAGACACAAAGCAACCTTGCAAGAAGCATAAAATGTTGATTTCCTTGGCAAAAGGACTTCAAAACTTTCAGATTTGTGTATTTTTGACAAATATTTTGCACAAGGTTTGTAACACTGAAGACACATACAAGAACTTTCTACCTTAAGGATGTGTTGAGATTGAAAACCTTTCTCTGCATACATAGGAACACACACAAGAGCTAATCATAATATGACCACCATCAAGCACGAGGCTCCATGATGTCATATTATCCAACTCCAAGCGCTCAAGGTGGCACGAATGTGCAAATTTCTCAGGGAAGTTACTATCTTCCTTGCCCAATCGATTATCAAGCTTTCAGGGATGGAACAGTAGGTTGCTATATTTATGAGTTGCTAGTATTTTTTTGGTGTCCCCGCAATCGGTTTGTACGACGTGACTCACTTAAGAGCCTAGTTCAACCATGCCAGTATGCTGAGGATATTCACTCAGTATGGACTACCATTGAACACGACCTGCCTAAGCTTGAAGGGATATAGACATACCTTTAAGTCCACCTTATTTCTATACCAGCCAAAGGATTTACTAGTTTGGGGTCATTCTCTAGAAGGAATTATGATTCTTCTGGACAGGCCCCTCTAAGAAGATTTAGAAAAAGATCGAACAGTCACAATCACCTTTCTCTTGCACCAACGACCATGAAAGAAAATGGGAGAGCATAGTGCGTGAAAAGAGATTGTGCTCTATAGATTTTTTGTAAGTGCACCAAAGATGCCAAACACATGGTTAATTCCTTTGACAAGTTAAGAAATGTTTGATTGTGCAGAAATAAACTTGCAAGTTTGTTTAATTTTATGTGCACCAAATTGAAATGTACTTTGCCTTGCTCAATTATCTTTATGCATTCAAGATTGAGTTTGTTTGATTGTTTGATTTTAAACCCAAGAGGAAATGTGTGATTGCTTTGTCCAATTTTAAAACCCAAAATGAGATCGTTGATAGCTTGTTCGATTTTAAACCCAAAAAGAGATGTTCGATAGCTTGTTCAATTTTAAACCCAAAAAGAGATGTTTGATATCTTGTTCAATTTTAAACCCAAACTAGATGTGTGATTTGCCTTGTTCAATTTTAGGACCAAAAATGAGATGTGTAATAGTTTGTTTCAATTTCTTGTGCATTGAAGATTGAGTGTGGTTTGATTAGATTAGAGCATAAAAGAGAGGGGGGCTTTGAAAATTTCACCTGATTTTTGGAGGAATATGATGAAGTGGCCTACAAATCTTAATATCCCTCTGAGTCATATTTTTGGCGCTTTCTGAATCATCAAAAATGAATTATGTATGCCAAAGCTATGGATGTTTTTGTGACACTATCTCTGTTTGTAGGCAGAGCCGCCTATTTTTTGGAGCCACCTCTATAGAAGTGGAGACGCCTGTCTGTGAATCTGAACATGTTTTTGAGAAGAATGAAAGAAATTTTGATAAGGTTTAGGGATGTGACACCAATTTGATCGTGGGGGGGAGGGGGCATAGTCAATTTTATAGTTGTTTCAACTAGAAAAGACATTTCAGACGCGATGGTAGAGTCTGTTTTGAGCTACGATGCCTCTAAACATAAAAGCACACAAACTTAACAAAAAAACAACAAAAAACCATTATGTTAGTAAAATTGACCAGTGAAGTGGATCCCACTGGGCGTACCAAAATATGAGCTGTAAAAATTAGGTGTAAAAGAGCATAATAATGAATTAAAACACTCTACAACTAATAATCTAAACTACATACATGATTGGACTGAAAAGAAAGCCTAAAAACAATAAAAGCATAAGGAGTCCAAACCTCCCTAAAATAGAATCCAAGCTCCTTTTTGATCTTTTGATTTGTCCATGCTTATGGATGTGTGCTCCAGATTTGATATGCTTCAATCTTCAAGATGGCTTCCTCAAACTGACATTATAACTCTTCTTTGGAATCAGATTTCTAATTTTCTCTCAAAACTATCATTATAACAATGCATGAAAGGTAGATGAAATTGTGAAGCAATGAGGTTTCTTTTATAGAAAATGGGTGAGGAATCAAGGGTCAGGAAGAAATCCTGAGGAGAGGTCCAGATGCACCTAGAAGAGAGCACATGGATTGTGCTTCTTTAAGTGCATCATATGATTACAAGTGTCACAATATGATTGGGTTGAAAATAGGGAGGAATGTGACCATTTAGGGAAGTGAGCCAATGGGATGAGAGGAGAATTTAGGAGATAAGGCTATTAATGAGGGTGTAAGAGGCATTAATGAGGAGTGTAAGAGGCATTAATGAGGAATGGGTGAGAAGATAAGATAGAGCTTGAGAAAGTTGACTTTGGGGAAGGGATTGAATTCCTAATCCAAAGATGAGGAATGTGACATCATTAGGGAGAGTTTAGGATAAGATTAGGATTAGGATTAGGATGGGGTGAAGAGGTTGGGATTAGTTTGAACTCTGAGTTAGGTGGTTCAGATAGGTTAGGTTAGGGGTTAAAGGGAATATTAATGAATTGAATTACATAAATAACATATTCATTCAATAATAGGGGAATAGGGACCTAATTAATTATTAAGCTATTGGTTGCTTTTTATAATTAATCAGGACTATAGCCAATTAATTGAATTAAATAGGGCTAGGGGATGACATAGGTCAATTAGGTTATGCTTAATTACTTAGCGGATATGTCCCAGAAGGCACTAAATATGATTGAATTAGGTTAATCAGATTTAGGTGTCTACATCAACCTGCCACTTTTCGATACTAGAATACATATAAAGACCTTTCATTTTCCAAAAGATCAGAATTTTCAAAAGGTTGAATAATGAGAAACACCATTTTAAATTTCATTGTTTACCCTTATCAAGGGTTTGACATCTTTTAGAAAAATAATCATGGTTCATAGAATACATAACAAAAAATGTACAAGAGTGGATTTATGTGAAAGTTTATTAATTTTCCTAACTTCTTACAATAAGTACATAATGTAATTACATCATTTTATGAGCTTCCATGGCTCTTCAGCCACTGCAGACCTCAAAATCGTAGGACTGTTTGAGGGATTGATTAGTGTTCTTTGCCAAATCCCTTCAAAATTGCTCACCACCCAATGCTTTGAAAAAATATCTCATTAAAAACCTGTTCCAATCCCTCTGATTTCCTAGCAAAATCTGCAACCGATGGATTTCATTTTTGCATCACCTTGCACTTTTTGCGATGTTGCAACTTTTTTACATTTTTTGACAAAATCTTACCAATCTTTTCAAAACTCTTCTTGGAAACCTTTAACATGAAAAAATGGACCTAATGAGACTAATTACAACTTTTTCAACCCTTTTTGGACATTATGACCCTTTGACTGGTCAACTTTGACTTTGTCAAGACCTTATAGGTCATTTTGAACACAATGGCTCTTCAAGCCTTACAAATTGGTTTATTTTGATTTAAATGGTCTTTAGGACCTTAAAAATTATAAAAGAAGCATTAAAATAAATACTAATTTAAATTGACTGTATAGGTCATCTCAATGGCTAGGTGCTTCTGCACCATCTTCCCCATCTAGCTCCAATTGAGGTGGAGCCTTCTCTTATTGAGGTAGTGAATATTATTGTAGCTATGTTGAGGGTTTGGATTATTTTTATCCTTTCTTCCTATTTTTTGATTCATATTGATGTGGTGATGTCCCCTATGGTGGTGTAGATTTCCCTTGTAGTAGAGGTTGAAAGATACATTTTGTAGTTTTTTTTATCTATTTCTACTTGGACATGGGGTTAAATCAAGTTTGGATCTCTCTTTCAGTGGTCTCTTCCTCTAATACTCCTATTGTAGTGAATTATTTTTCTATTGATGTGGAAAGGGATTTTGTAGGAGAGATGATGACATGCTAGTGGGGATCCATTACTCTCTACTACATGGTGGTTTTGGCAGCCATTTTAAAGTCCAATGTTAAAGTTTGGGAATCCTTTCAAAGTATTTTGCTTCTCATCTTTCTCTTGGTTTCTTGGGAGGTTCATATTTTCAAAGATATTTTATGGTTTATCTTTAAGTTACTAGAAGTTAAGGTAATGGGAGCCTTGGTAAAACCCATTTTTGAGGTTAAGGGAGTCTTGATCATGTTTAAAGTTAAGGGAGCCTATAAAAATCCTTTGTATTGAGTTTAGGGCTTTCTCCCATTGTTGTTGCACCTTGATTTTTGTATGGTTAATCTACTTTAGGATATATTTTTTAACCTATTTGTGGGGTTGATGGTTGGTTGTGATCTATCCTTGGCAATTTTTTTTGTGTGTTTCAAATCCCATCAAACGTTTTGTACATAGTTGTAGGGCCCCTTCAAAACTTATTTTAACTTAACAAAAAATAATACATTCAATGGATGGAAGCATGAACTAAAGAATAAAATAATAAAAAGAGTTGATGATAACCTAAAATATAGTTCAAAGCATAGTTTTATTACAAAATATTTGCATGAGTGTGATCTCACCATGGTACTTGTTCAAGGTACTATTAGAGGGTGATTTTACCTTTATTATTTTTTTCTTTGACACTATACAAATATTTTTTAGTAGCCAATTTTTTTTATCTATAGTATTTTTATATTTTTCCTATTGGAATATTCTTTAGATTAAATACAAAAGTGTAAAAGGTCAAAAATAATTATAGGTTTGTCATACTCTTAGCACTCAAGATTATCTCTGATAGATCTATGTTCCCAAACAATACTTGAAAATAATGTCACATATGCCTAAAACATTAGGCTTAAAATTACCTTTCTTGTCCTTAGCTTGGAGATATATTTGATTTTCCTAAACCTTAAAAGATCACCACCGTTAAAATATTAATTTATTATCTTGTTGTAACTCCAATAGAATTATTTAGCACTACTAAGGATGATTAAGGGTATTTTGGCACTGGTCATGCAAATGTGTTGATACATGAATGAATTAAACTTGATGCTCCATATCCATAATGAAGTGTCATAAATAAATATAAAGGGGTGGAAGTTGGATTTTATTTGGTAAGATGAGTTCATGGACAAAGAAATTTGAATGTGGAGTTGTAATAGTTTGTTTATAGATGCTAGGAATATGTGAAAAGGGTTGGATAAGAGCATAGGCATCAGTCATGGATAATGTAATCATTGAAGATTTTTTAGAGGATTTATAAAGACATCTTTGGCTAATCATTACTTTATAAGTAGATAGAGATGCACTAATGATTATGGAAGTGGAAAATACATAAATAGTGCAAATTTAATTATTTTTGAATTATTTTATATTATTAGTGATGATGCTAGAAGAAGAACCATAGTAAAAGATAATATAATGAAGGATGATTTTGAATATCACTTATTGGGTCATATAATTAAGATAAAATATTTTTGACACATTTAGTGAGGTATTTTGTAGGTGTGGTTAATAATTTGTAGCCATTAGAGAAATATGGGTGCACATTACCAATCAAATTGAGGACCCATAATGAAAAGGGCCAAGGAGTTTTATTGGTTGGGATACTTATGATTGTACATGAATCAAGTCTTTATGTTATTGATGGTTAAAAAATTCTTCCGATATATATATTTCTCTGAAATGGTCCAATACTGGCATATATTCTCAAGTTTGTATTTTTACTTATGATAATATTACTAGCATGTACACCATATATGTCATTATTTCTCTCTATAAATGTGAAAGAACCATCTTTTGAATAAAATATTTTGAGGTGCTATAAAAGATAATGTAATATATCATGCTAATTATAGGGTCATGCCTATAACGTGTCCATATCATAATTCCTTATTGATAGTGGCTCTAAGCCATTGGTTTCTTTCTCTCCTCATATATCTTGAGCTAATTCCTTAAAAAATAAAAATCCCAATACTTCACTAAGTTTCAGGTTAGTATGAACTTGGTAATTAGTAAAATTACCCATTTGAAGGACAAATGAAAAAAATGGTAGAACAATATTTAATTGAAACAACCAAAGAAAATACTACAATATTACAATGAATTATTTTATTTTCACTACAATGTGTACACAAGTGTCAAAAGGAAAATTATAACATGGAGGAATGACTATGTAATCACCTCTTGAATGCATAAGAAAGGTGGCACCAATACATGACTAACAACCAGGAGATAATATCACCACAATCAATAAACACCAGACTGAACAACATCCCAAAGGTAATTGGTACAATTCACCATCACTTTTCCTTTTGAAACAACATGAGGATGGGATAGGGAATCATCAACCTTTAATCTACATCAACCAAGATTAACAAATCTTAGCCACAACAGTAACATAAATTTCAAAGAATCGACACCAATGAAGGATACCTGTGAGAAAACATTTATCAACTAGATGATAGATCAATTAATTCTTGAGAATAGGAGTAGGATAAGGAAATAGTCACCTTACTCCAATAAAAAAACACCTATAGATAACCTCAAAACAATGTCCAATCTACACAAAAGAATACCAACCTAAAGGTACAAACTATCCTTCAAATAGAAGGATAACAAGTCACTTCCAAGAAACTACATGCTTACAAAGGAAATAACACATTATAGTTCCTTATGATGGACACTCATCAACATAACGACATCATGACAAGACTATAGAGACCATGGGTACAAAATTTCATAAATAGTATAACCCATAGAAATGGTAAACAAAAGATTCTTGATGACAAAATTGTAAAACCCATGTATCAGGGGATACAAATGCTTGAAAGGGACACTAATGCGTGAAAGGGTCACTGTCACATAGGAAGGACACTAGCATCTAGTACTAGAGTCCTAGTGTGACTCAAGCATCTAGTTTTGGCACTAGAGTTTTGTTTAGGCATCGTAATCTAGTTTGGGCATTGTAGTTTTATCTAGGCACTGATGTCTTAACTAGTGTGAATGTCATAATCACTAATTAATAATTATTTAGAAAATATCAGGTGATGAATACATAATGATTATTATTTTAATAGTTAAATAATTTAGTCAAATTCAAGAGGAACATAAAAGACATAATCAAGAAAACATCCACATAGATATCACTTATTATTCTAATAGCGACGGAAAAACTTATATGATATGCATCTAATCAATAAATATAGATACTTAAAGCCTCTTGAAGTTCTATAGAGCCAAAATGGGTCGTGACACCATCCTTGTTCATCAACAAACAATAGAAATTATGATAAAATAGGTTGGATTGGTGTACAATATACTACGACAATCCTATTAATTATCGATCAATATCACACCTTAAATCAGTCATGCAACCTTTAATTTTTACATTAAAAAAGTTCATATTCGACTCACAAACACTTTTAAGATTATATAGAATCCAAACATTCATCAAGGTAGTTGCATTAACATTTTATACATAAAAGATCAAATACTATTTTGAACACTAAGCGCCTTTATGAAAATAAACTATAATCATGACAAAGTCACTTAGAAATATTTGCTTACTTACAATTTCAGTGTCGATGAAAAAATATAAAGGAGCAAGGAAATTTTAGTGGGAAACTTTCTTCTTATCTCTATGTCTAAATTTTTTTATTATTTTTAAGATTAAACAAGAAAACCAATTCAATCCTTCATTAAATCGATTTAGGGTAAAGCAATCGACTTTAGCACATGATTTTGGGTTTTCTTCATGATTCTTTGAGCCCTTAAACCTGTTAAAATCTATATTAATAAAATATATAATAGCTGGCCCATTTTTGCGTATATAAAAAAAAAATCAATTCAGCCCTTAATTATATGTGTAACGATTCTGCAGAGTAACGACTCTGCAGACAACTGTGAAGCCCAATCACTGTTGTCTGTAACCGTCTTCTCCCTGTCATTCACAGGTGTTACAAAGATGCTTGACCATGCATTGTAATAAGTAAACATATAGCTGAGAGCTGCTGTGGTATTGTACCAGATATTTATTTTTTCAATAGAGATATTGGCCCTGCTTGCAAAGTGGATGAAATCCAGAATACCTGGATGAACCACTATAAACTTGGTGTCTCTGAGTCTGTGCATTTTTTATCTTTTATATTCTGTTTTGTTTAAGTTACTCTTCATCTACAATTTTTTACTTTTATCAATTGTTATCAAAGTTGGCTAAGCTCGTTCGATTTTTCTAGAAATCGGTGAAGTTTTGCAGGCGCCATGGATGAAGCAGATAAATGGAAGATTGAGAATTTTTCAGGGCAGAATTTTGGATTATGGAAAGTTTAGATTGAATCTCTGCTTATTAAGTAGGATTTGCAACCAGCATTACTTAGAAAAACAAAAGGAAAGGGTTCGATGTGGGATGAAGATTGGGAGAAGATCAATCAGAAAGCAAAGGCAACGATTTTCTTATCTCTATCTAGTAACGTCCTCTTCAATGGTTCGACTGAGAAGACCACAAAAGAAATATGGGATAAGTTATCCTCACTATATGAGATAGCTTCAGCATCGAACAAAGTATTCATCATCAAGAAATTATATAATCTGAAAATGAAAGAAGGAGGACTGATATCGAATCACCTAAACGAGTTCAATACTCTTGTCACTCAGC
>MU225962.1:3076655-3128066 GCA_018584345.1 Thuja plicata | reverse complement strand
CTTGATGATTGCACTCGCAAAGTTTGGATTTACATGCTGAATAAGAAATCAAAAGTTTTTTCAAAATTTAAAAGCTTTAAGGCTAAGGTGGAAAATCAGATTGGAAGAAAGATTAAATGTCTACTAATGGACAATGGTGGTGAGTTTTTCTCTTCGGAGTTTGATCAATTTTGTGTAGATCATGGTATTCAGAGGATTAAAACAGTCCTGCATACACCTCAAGAAAATGGTGCAGCAGAGAGGTTGAATAGAACTATTTTGGAAAGAGCTCGGTGTATGTTGTCTAATGACGGCTTGGGGAAGGAATTTTGGGCCAAGGCATGTAATACAGTGGTTTATTTAATAAACCGATCTCCTTCGTCACGTCTTGATTTTGACATTCCGGAAGAGAGATGGGCTGGTAAGAGAATTTCTTTTTCTCATTTGCGTGTTTTTGGATGTGACGCATATGCTCACAATAATAAAGAGCAGAGAACGAAATTGGATTTTAAATCTAAACGATGTATATTTCTGGGGTATGGTGAGGATGAATTTGGTTATCGTCTATGGGATTCAATCACTAAGAAAGTGATACAGAGCAGGGATGTTGTATTTAATGAGAAATCATTCTTAGGTTTGCAAGTTCAGAATTCCTCTTATGATGAATTTATTAAATACAATCTGTCTAACAATGGAGCTCACATGCCCAGTACACCCCGGGTCACATTCCATCCATCAACATTTATCCCCTCCAACTCTGCACCACATACTCCCTCCACAACTTCTCTGCTTTGCCCAATACCAAAGCAACCCCTTATGTCTCCCACACCACCTGTGGTTAACACACTACCTGCCCAGTCCTTATTTAACTATGGAGCCGCTGCCGAACAAACTACCCAGAACCCCACGCAGCCTCCTTATCCATCCTCCACGGGGTCCGCAAACATACATCCTACTGCGGCATGGGATGTCTTATTCCCCACGCAGCCTTCCCTCTCCACTTGGCCGCAGGAACTCCCTTCTCTGTCGCGGTTTGCAGAGTCTTCAGCAACCACTCTGTCGCGGTTTGCAGAGTCTTCAGCAACCACTCTGCCGCAGACCTCTCCTCACCCGTGGGCAGAGTCGGCTCTGCAATCTCAGTCCCATGCGGACTCAATTCAAACTCCCCTGCTGCCAAATATGTTGCCCTCTCCTTCCCCATGTGTGTCTTCTTGCCAATCAACATGAGAATTTCCTGTGAAAAATGCACAAGGCATTTGTGAAGAGCCACAGTCTGGCAAACAACAAGTTGTCAATCATTCACATAGTGGCAGTGATACAGAGGTTGTAAACACAAAGGCTACTGATATTGATGCAAATCAAAATGTCCAGTTGAGAAGGTCTACCAGAGATCGGAAATGTCCAAGTAGATTTGATGACTATGAATTATTATTTTCTTTGTGTTCTGATCAGGCAGAGCTACAAACATTTAAACAAGCGTGTACTGATGTTAATTCAGTGTTATGGCTGGATGCCATGAAAGATGAAATGGATTCTTTGCATTCGAATCAGACCTGGGATTTGGTCACTCTTCCGCCAAATCATAAAGCATTGAAGAATAAATGGGTCTATCACATTAAAGAAGAAGATGGAGGATGGAAGAGATACCGGGCCAGATTGGTAGTGAAGGGATTTGCTCAGCAGAAGGGTGTGGATTTCAATGAAATCTTTTCTCCAGTGGTAAAAATGCAGACCATTCGTTTGGTACTTAGTATGGCAGCAGCGTGGGATCTCGAGCTTGAGCAACTCGATGTCAAAACATCATTTCTACATGGGGACATTGATGAAGAATTATATATGGAACAGCCGGAAGGCTTTGTAAAATAGGGGCAGGGGCATCTAGTTTGCAGATTAAAGAGGAGTCTCTATGGGTTGAAGCAAGCTCCTCGTCAATGGTATTTAAAGTTTGATAACTTCATGACTCAGCAAGGTTTCACTCGTTGCGAATTAGACCCATGTGTGTACCTCAAAACGCTTCCGAGTGGTGAGTTTGTGCTCTTATTATTATATGTTGATGATATGTTGACTGTTGGTAACAGTATGAGAGTCATTCATGAGCTGAAGTCACATTTGTCTCTTCGTTTTGCCATGAAAGATTTAGGGGCAGCGAAGAGGATTCCTGGGATGGATATCATCCGAGATAGACATAAGAGAGAAATTAAGTTATCTCAAGAAAAATACATCCTTAAAGTTTTAGAGAAATTTAATATGACAAATTCAAAATCGATTGCCACTCCATTGGCTGATCATTTCCGATTGTCTTCAAAAATGTGTCCTTCTACTCAGGAAGAAAAACAAGAGATGGCTGGTATTCCTTATTCTTCAGCAGTTGGTAGTTTGATGTACGCTATGGTTAGCACACGTCCAGATATTGCCCAAGCAGTGGGAGTCGTGAGTGCTTTTATGAGTAATCTTGGTAAAACTCATTGGCAAGCAGTTCAATGGACTCTTCGGTATTTGAGAGACACTTCCTCTCATGTTTTATGTTTTAACAGTAAGGCCTCTTATATTTGCGGATATGCTGATTCTGATATGGCTGGAGATTTAGATACAAGGAGGTCTACAACAGGCTATGTGTTTACTTTTGCCAGAGCGGCGATTAGCTGGAATTCTCGGAAGCAACAAGTGGTTGCTCTTTCCTCCACCGAGGCTGAATACATTGCTCTCACTGAGGGAGCTAAAGAGCTGATATGGTTACAGCGACTGTTTGGAGAGTTGGGATTTAAACAATCCACATTTACCTTTTTTTCTGATAGCAACAGTGCCATTCAATTGGCCAAAAATTCAACTTTCCACAGTCGCACAAAGCACATTGAAACCAGATTTCATTTTATTCGTCATGCTCTTGAAGAGGGAAGATTACACTTAGAGAAGATTGATACGAAGGTCAATCCGGCTGATGCATTTACAAAGGTTGTACCTCGAGAGAAGTTTGAATTCTGTAGGACTTCTCTCGGCATCGTGATGACATAGCCTTAAGCACCAAGTGGGGGATATCTCTGAGCAGCTCGTCTCGTAGCACTGATTGGACTTCAAGTGGGAGATTGTAACGGTTCTGCAAAGTAACGGCTCTGCAGATGTGAAGCCCAATCACTGTTGTCTGTAACCGTCTTCTCCCTGTCATTCACAGGTGTTACGAAGATGCTTGACCATGCATTGTAATAAGAAAACATATAGCTAAGAGCTGCTGTGGTATTGTACCATATATTTATTTTTTCAATAGAGATATTGGCCCTACTTGCAAAGTAGATGTAATCCAGAATACCTGGATGAACCACTATAAACTTGGTGTCTCTAAGTCTGTGCATTTTTTATCTTTTATATTCTGTTTTGTTTAAGTTACTCTTCGTCTGCAATTTTTTACTTTTATCAATATGGATTTAGGTAAAGCAAACGAACTTGGCAGCCATTACGGTTATTACTTTCATAAACTATTAGTTCCTATTCTGACTAGTAGCCACTATAAACATGCTTTTACCTCATAGAAAGCAAGATTCAAACCTTCCAACTCTCAATCGGTAACTTCGCCCTTATGCAAAATTATCGAGATTCAATTACATATCAGATGAAGAGCGATTTTATCGTAGATACTGGAAACACACTTTGTTGGTAGTTAAAAAACTGAAATCAAAACGCTAAACAGATTTAAGCCTATTAAAATAAAAGTCGTTGGGCCCTTGAATAAAATAACTAGAATCTAATGTGATGCAACAGATGATCACATACTGCTGGATTAATCACGCCAATTTGGTAAAAAGCGATGGATTGAGGAAACCATGACTGGCTATGCTATCATTATTACAAAATCTTTTGAAATTATCTAAATTAAGCCCATTTGGCCAATGACTGGCTATGCTACCATTATTACAAAATCTATTGAAAATGTCTAAATTAAGCCCATTTGGCCAACAAGGACATGGCTCCGATTCCGAAAAGAAGAGAAATGTATGACCACAGTTGAAGCCCCAATTTTCTCTGCATTCGTGACCCAAGAAAATCTGCTGCAAGAAGATCCACTAATGACATATATATCAGAATTCCTGCAGAGGCTGAGCTGAAAATTCCCTCAACAATTAGAGCTATTGGGCTATTTTTATTATATGTCGATGAAATTGCAATTCCAATTACTATTCCGAGCGGCGCAGTCACAGAAAAGAAGAAGGACATAAGGGCTGTTGATTTATCCTTGAACTTCGCCTATCCATTATCATCAACATATATATTTAATTAAATAAAAGGGCATCATAAAAATGTCAATCAGTCATATTTCCAATTTGTACTTAAGACAAAGAAATTTAGTCACCTGAACTATGGATCCTCCGAGTCCAATTCCTTCAAAAATTTGATGAAACGTCAAGGCCGCCATTAGAGGGCGTATGGTGCATGGACTCTCAGACGCCCCTAACGATATTCCAATTATCACAGAATGGGCAACTATTCCAAGCTCTAACACCTGCTCCACAAGTCAATCAAGTTTTCCTTTACATAAAGTTATATCAAAGTATGAATATGAAATCAAGTTTTTTTTAACATAAAGTTATATGAAAGTATGAATATGAAATCAAACTCATTAACTGAAAATCTTAGGGTCAGGGTAATTTATTCTTGAAACAATAGTCATAAAGTTTTGTGGTATTAAAACTGAAATAATGCAACATACAAAGGAAATACGGCCAGCGCCTCAATGAATGAGAGACAAAGTTAAGGATTGCACATGTCCTTCATGCACTGGAATCATTTGCATGGTGCCACCACGTGTATAATAAATTTTCCTCACCTGTTCAATATTTTTGAGTCTGTAGATTGAAGGGCAGGTCTGTATGTATCTGTTAAGCTTATTTTGGAACACTATTTTTAAATGAAAATTTTAAATGAATTCAAGCTGGAGGAAGGAGAAATAGAAGAAAAAGATGAACAAGATGACTGTATTATTCGAGACCCGCTTTCACAGGCTCTAATGTGTGGAAAAACGCTGAAACAAGATCTTCCTTCTTTAACTGCTGACACCCTTTTTTTGTGAATAGTGTTCTTTATACTTTATATTAATGGAAAAGACATCTATTCATCAATAAAAAAAATGAGAAATGAAAAAATTGGTGAAGACATGTCATTTTTTCAATAAGCAGTTGGGCTAATTTTCAGTCTCTCCTTATATTCAAAGTTTATTTTGAGATTTTAAGGAGCTAGTCCACCTATAATATAAAAAGATTCCAATTTATCCTTTCCTTCTAATTTAAAAGTTTATCACAACCCTTTAACTCTTTATATTTAAATTTAAGCAGAAAACATGAGATAAACACCTGGTATATATAGTTTTGATTTGGGTTTGTCTTTATTTACCTGAGAAATAACGCGGTGGCGAAGAATTGATGAAGGAGAGCCTTCAGCATTGGAATCAAATGCATGGGTTCCGCCATGTGTATGAAGATTGCTGTGCTGTTCAGACTCCCCATTCTGAACTTCTAACTCATAATTCCCAATTCCAACGCTAGGCATTTCTGATACAGCAACCCTGGATCTCATTTTCTTAAGGTGGGCTCGTTGATAATATCCAGTAGCCATAGCATCCGCCATGAGACTCCCAACAGCAGCCATCATAGCTGTAAACCCTGCAAATGGGAAGGTTTGCCAAGCACCTCCCTTCAAGCAAGGATTACCCAGAGACTCAAATGCATGAGGAAGGATATGAACAAAACCAGTTGCCACAATAACTCCTCCTGCAAAAGCCTTCACGATAATGAAGATATCCTTCTCAGGCTTTAAAGCACTAATACTTCTCCCCAAGATAGGCAAGCATACGCCTATTGTGCCCCCTACCAAAATAGAGGCAATTGCCCCAATCTTGAGTCTGAGAGCTTCATTCTTGTTTCTGCAACTTTGTTGTTGAGAACAATCGGCCTCCCCTGCAACCACCAAACTCACTGTTGAAAACAGTGTCAATGAGAAGCCAATCATAGACAATGTGGCCATGCTGAACAATTAACACCAATCGCCAAAGAGCTGTTCTACATTTATGGACAACATTATCAAAATAAAAAAGTCACAAAAAGTAGACATATTTCGACTTGTTCATACTGTCCTTTTCTGCCACCTCCCTCGGCTATGTTAATTTTGGAAGTATCGCACCAGTGACAAATTATCTCTGCTTTTGCTATGACCTTTTAGCGTTACATGTCAAATCGGGCGGTACTTCCAGTTTCAATATATAAATTTTTTTATTTGTATATTGTCGTTCATTAAGGCCTTCGCTGTCGGTTTATTTTCAACATGCAATGTTTTTCATCGGGTTTGTAATATTATCAGAAGAGAACAAAGATTGATTGGAAATATATCACACAGTTCGAAAAGAAAGTATTAATAAATAAGTATGTTCCAAATTCCCAAAAGTTGACGAAACGTCAGGATACAGTACGAACCTGTTAAATAATAGAGAGAGGTCTGAATTGGCTTGGATGGTAGCCATGCGAATTGCATTGGGGAGGAGTCTAATTCAACTAGAACTGCTATTAAAAAAGTAAGTGGTGAGGAGAGCGGCATGTCTATATGTTCCAAATTTGCCCTTCGTTGGCAATGGCTACCCAGCCGACAATTTCCATGTTACCCATCCGACATGAGTCACCCACATTTACCAATGCGTAGAGAAATCTTGGGAGAACTGATTTTAATTAATTTTTATGTTTACGAGCTATTCATATTATGAAATTTTAAAAACTAGCAATTGCATGTTGGTGTGCAATGGGTAAGTCGAAGATATATTGAAGAAAATTTGTTAAATAAATTTTAAAAAAGGGATGAATGGGTACATCGAAGATATATTGAAGAAAATTTGTTAAAAAAAAAGAAAGAGAGAGAGGTGTAGGTAGAGAGCATGGCTACGCATTGCTTGTTTTCAAACTATGCAAAACTTCATAACAATTTTTTATAAAAATGAAACAAGAAAAAATGCTATCTACTCATGTTAAATTGTGGATCAATCTCTAAACATATACATTTGCACAACTACATTCAATTTAGCACACACAAGGCATTAAGTTAAAATTGGTATACAATGCTTCAAAAGCCATAACCTATTTACACAATCACAAGTTTAATTTAAAAAAATAGAGCACACATTAAAAGCTTATGATTATAAGTTGGAGCATTTCATTGACTACTCATTATAGCAGAACATAAGATATCTTTTGAATATTATATACAAATAATAAAACTTATTATAATTAACTTAATATATAATAGTGTCTTATTCAAATTATAATTATTATACAATAATCATGTTTTTCGATTTGTATTTTAATTTATATAATATCATTACACAGCTCCCACACTCATAAAAGAAACTAAAAAGTTAGGGGATGGAAGGACCCTCTTGAAGGATCTACAATTTCCCTATTATCTATATTTAAACAAGTGCCACGTAGTGGCTTAGTACTTGCCTAATTATATAGATAATTTTAATTTTAATTTTGTATATAGATTTTATTAAATTTATTATAAGTATTAAATATATTATTTTTTAATTATTATAATTTTTAATAACTATAATATAAATAAGATTTTTTGTAATTAAAAAATCATAATGTAAAATTATATTGCTAACTTAATTGTAATGGTAATTAAAATTTTAACAATCTTAATCTAATTATTATCTTTTTAACCGTAATCCTAATTTTAATTAAAAATATTTTAATTAATTATAAATTTATGTAATTATAATAGTATATTTTTAATAATTATAATTATAACAATTAAAAATATCAATTTTAATTATAATGATTTAAACAATTATTAATTATAAATTATGAGTAATTTAAAGGCTAACCTTAATTTTATTTTACTAATATTTTTTTTATATATATTATCATTAATATTATATATAATATACTATTATATTATATATAATATAATTAAATAATAAATATTTTAGAAAGTGTAATAGTTATATATATATATATATAATTTCTTAAATGGAAAAATATAGTTTAATCCAAAATTTTAATTTGAAATAGTAAAATAGGATGAAGTAAACATTATCACTTTTTAAATAAATTAATTTGTTTTCACAAATATGCATAAATATCGAGTAATGTGCCTAACGACAATGTGACCTGCACTTGCCATAATTAATTATAATTATATATGTAAATTTAATTTTAATTTTATTATAAATATTATATATATTAATTAATAGTTATTTAATAAAAGTAAAATTATTATAGATTAAAAATTAAATAAGAAACTTTGTATAAAATTTGAAAAATAATATTTAATAAATTATGTTTGTATATATTATAATTTCATTTGTATAGTTATAATTGTAAAAAATTAAAATATAGTTATAAATTATAAATGTAAGGTAGAATTTAAATAATAAATAAAAAGATAGTGAAATATTAAAATTATATAATATAGCATATATGATATAGTATTTTTACATTATATATTATAGAATAATATATTATATTTAAAAATTGTAATAATTATTTATAACATATATATATTAAAAATATAATATAGTAAATTTTTTAGAATATATAATAATTATATATTATAAATAATTAATTTTTTTAATGAAAATAACATGTTTACATTATAAAATATAAAATATAAAATATAGTATCTCATAAATATAATATATTGTAAATTAAAAGATCAATTTTGAAATAAATTAAATGATATATAAATTATATATTACAAAACTATGTTAAAAACTATGAGAAAAAAATAAATTTGGGAAGCCTCCGAAAAAAGGGGTCCTATAACACCAAATCAATTGAACCAATCATAATTGAAAAAAATAATTTATAGAATATATTTAATTCATAAATAAATATTTAAAATTTACAAATAGTTGAAGAAGAAAAAAATAGTGATTTATGATTGGTTCATTGGTGTAAAACTAATTCACTATTCGTGCACAAGTGAATGCAATAGTATATTGCCTATGGCATGTACAATAAGGCCCACAATGATGTGTGGTAGTGTAGTATTGTTATTGATCATGACTCGACTAGCCATGATTACTTTATGCGTGCTCTCCCTTATGTTAATTACTTACAACTTATTTGTTGTGTTTTGTAGCTTGTCATTGGTCATTATTTGATCTATTAACCATTTGAAATCACGGGTGCATACTATTAATGACTGAATAAAATGGTGTCACACGGTCTTAGCACAAAGGGATGAATATGGGAGATTTTAGATGGACCCATGAGCCGTTGAATATGGTTGCTCCTATGCTTATTCGTTCCAAATTTTCTTTTCCTCCTCGACGCAATATAAAATCATACAAAAACGCTTATGTTCAATATATTGTGTGCTTGAAGCAGCAAAGACAAGGCTCCACAAGGCTAACGAGAAGAAGAGGTTTTGTATTTTCATTCATTCTTGTTTTTGTTTTTGTTTTTGAATCATTTAAGTCATGAAGTGGGCAACAATAATGATTTAGTAATACTTTTTTGGATAATAACCAATGTAGAGGTCAAGCACTAAAATTTCAGAAGGCCATCCAAATACTTTTTTGTTGTTGGGTACTAAAAAATTAAATAGCATGTCAAATGAGACCTAATAGGTACCTAAAATGCTTGTTATCCTATGACTGTAGGTAGGGTGAGAAATGAATGAGAAAGAAATGAAGCAATCAAGATTGGAACTTGCAAACTGCCTACAAAATTTAAGAGAAATTTGTGTTAGGGGTGAGCCTAGTGTTAAAATGATGTAGGAGCATCCTGGGGTAGTTGGTGATCCTGTGTCACCAAAAACATGTTTTGGTTTGATTTATGTTTTAGTAGTTAACTCGGTTGGAGGCCTGAGGTGCTCGGTCACTTTGGTGGTAGTCCTCGGTTAGAAGATGTATTGCTTCACTGTTGGACTTGGTGACTGGACTCGATGGTGCTCAGTGTTGCTGTGATATTCTACTCGGGGTACACTACTCAGTGGTAGTTGCTCGGTGTGTGTGCAGCTCGGTGGTGTCTTGCTTGGTAGCATATTACTTTGTGGTGTTTGTTTGGTGGGGTTCTGCTCGGTTATGTCTTTCACCGAGTAGTCTAGTGCTCAGTGTGCTTGTTTACTGACTGGTTGTTGGGGTTCACCGAATTGTGTTTATGGATTGGGTGAACATTGGAGATTGCATACATGATTTGAGGAGGTCATTGGGGTCATGCTAAGTTTTGAGGCGTGCAGATTTGTGGCATTGGATCTTGTGTGGACCTAGATCAGGGTTGATTTGTTTTCCTATGTATTTTTTATTAATTGCCGCCAACTGGTGCATTTAATATTTGTTCATTATGGATTGTAATGGCCGACTGGCATTTAATTATTGTTTGCAAGCCAACTTGTATATACACACATGTATATATACACACATATGTGTGTATATACACACACATGTATATATATACATGTGTGTATATACACACATACATATGTGTGTGTATATATATGTGTGTATATATATATATATATATAAACATGTGTATATATATTCAAAGAAATTATGAAATAAACAATTAAATATCCTTATGCATCTTCTCAGTCATCTTCCGGGTTGACCAAATGAGTCTAGCCCATATTCCAGAAATCATTTTCAGGATAAGTATCTTCCAAAATTGTAGCATCTTCCAGAATTGACTATATCTAGTATTTGGTATTCTAGCACCCAAACGGGCCTATAAGTGACCTCCACAAAGTACTCAAAGGTACTCAATCTCAAGTGGTGATAATTGAACGCTATAATTACAAATGAAAAAGGTGAATGTTTGTATGTTCTTATTTTTAGTACGGACTAAGTTCTAGACAAAATGCACCAAAGACAAAATAATGTCAAACTTTTTTTTTCTGTGAGCAGTGAAATTAGTGTGTTAAAAAGGAATACAATAATGAAATAAAGCACTCAACACCTAATAAATCAAAACCACACTCATTCTTGGACTAAAAAGGAAAACTTAAAAATCATAAAAGACTAAGGAGTGCAAACCTCCCTAAAACATAATCCAAGCTCCCTTTTGATGTTTAGATTTGTCTATTTTTGTGGATGTATGCTCAATAAATTTGCTTCAAGCTTCAAGGTTGGATGTATTTGGCTCTTCAAAACTGCATTATAACTCTTCTTAAAACATGGAATAATTTTTGAAAGGAAGGGGGTCCCTATATAGGAAAATGGAGAGAAAATGGAGGGTTCAGATGCAAATCTGAAGAGTGGCTAAGATGCATTTGGGAGAGAGCATAAGGAATGTGCTTCTCCAAATGCCTCTCATTGTGACAAGTGTCACAAGGAGAGAGGGTGTGAGAGGATGAGGAATGTGACCATTTAGGAGAATATGCAAAGGGGATGGGAGAAGACTTTGGGGATGGAGTGTGTAAGAAGACTATAAGAAGCCTTAAAGGGATGTGTAAGAGCATTAAAAGGCATTTAAGATGGCATTAATGAGGCATAGGAGAGAATTTATGAGAGGGCTTGAGAAGTTTGACTTTGGAAAAGGGGTTGAGTTCCTAATCCTGGGATTAGGAATGTGACAATCTTAGGGAGTGATTAGGATTAGGGTTAGAGGTTAAGAGGGGTGATTAGGGAGATGTAATGGGAGGAGAGAGAATGAGTAGAGGGCTTAATTAGTTGATTAGGATCAATTAGCTAATGAAGAAGGGTTAGCATGTGTGAAGGGGTTGGGTTGACTTAGAACTCAACGTTAGGTGGTTGGGATTTGATAGGTTAGGGGTTAAATTAAATAATGTTGAATATTCAATTCACAAGTGGAGGGAAAATAGATAATATGAATTAACTTAAATGAATAGATATTATTCATTCAACTTAATAGAAGAATAGGGATAACATTTAAATCAGTTAGGTAATGGGTAATACTCAATCAATGATGTTCTAGGAGGGAAATTAATATGATTAACATGTTTTAGTCAGATGTAGGTGTCTACATTTTTCCCCTTTCGACATAGTGTTAGAATAACGTTATTTCAAAGACGTTTAAAATAATAGACGACGCGAAGACGTGACGTAGGCAATGAAGTTGCCTTAGAGTGATGACTAGAAAATAATTAGGATAGAATGATGACTAGGGTGATGCCCCCTTGAGAGGGCGACAGGAAGAACAATGAAGCCCTGATGGTGTCTCAAAAAGATGGCTAAGAGTGACAAGAAAGGGAAAGAAAAAGAAGAGGAGGACGGTAGGAGATGTGGGACTCAAGTTTGCATCAGGGATGAGGGATGAGGTGTGGAGGATTAGGAGTGATTAGGTAGGAGTAGTGTCATTGCAGGGATTAATTAGAAGATAAGATTGATGTTTGTGGGATAGGATTGCTTTGCCGGGGATTTTATGGGGGGATTTACTTGAAGCTTGAGCGCAGGGTATTCTGGGAAGGAATACCACCATGTAGTTTGAGCACTTATTTTTATATAGAAACGCTAGAGACCATGCCAAGGTTACTAGGAACATGAGGCCTTGTCACCAGTGTTGTAGAGGACTGACATAACAAATATACGGGATTGTCCCAGCATCACACATGACTCCCAGGAAGAACCATGGTCGAAATGATGATGGAAAATCCCACAAGCAAACAACATTTCCCAAGTGCAACATGCGAACTGATATGGATTACACAAATGCAAAGGTCATATCTGACTAACTCACAAGAAAAAAAAATAAAAAGATCAAGTTCCCTTATCTAAGTGCATCCATTCGCAGCATACCATGATATAAAGAATCATGGCAACCTTGAGGAGGAGAACAACCAAAACTAATCAGGAATGATAATCAAGAACCAAAATCAAATTTCAAGATCAAAAATTTAACCATGAGACACCTTTTCCATAGAAATCAAATGATATAGAATGTTGATTGGATTCAGGTCAATCAAGAGAAAGGATACATCCTAGAAGGACCCGTTTCGATGGAGATGATTGGATTTAGGTCAGACATGAGGAAGGATACATTCTACATGGACCTACTCTGATGAAGATGATTAGATTTAGGTCAACGTGAGGAAGGATAGATCCTACAGACCCATTTCCACGGAGATGCCAAGTGTGTATCTGATTGGCCAAAAGATGTACTGAGATCAAATTGTTGAAGCATGATGGTTGTCAAAAGGAACTTTTTGTAGCATAGGATTCGAAATGGAATTGGATCACTTTCTGCAAGGAGACCGACCAAGGATGCGAGATATGTACAGGTGAGATTGGACTAACATGGACAATATATAAATAGACTAAAGACACATGAAGCTCATGGATTAGGGATAGGATGACATGTATAGCAAAGAATGACGATTATATACAGGACCAGATGTACAAAATCTTAGGATGTAGCATAGGAGGACCGATGTAAACTGGTGCATGCAATGAGGGAACATCTAGGGAATATAGGCAAAGATTATACTAAGATGGATGCGATGAGGGTGTTAGTAATAACTGAGAGTGGGGTGAATCTATGGCCTCAAAAATCTATCCTTCAAACTTAACCACCAACCAATAAATCTCAGATTATTATGTCCCTACAAGATGCATGCCATGAAAT
Source organism: Thuja plicata (assembly GCA_018584345.1). NCBI lineage: Eukaryota > Viridiplantae > Streptophyta > Pinopsida > Cupressales > Cupressaceae > Thuja > Thuja plicata. The sequence continues at coordinate 3,114,528 of MU225962.1, read as the reverse complement.
ACTAATAAGGATTAACTATCTATCAATTTTCTCTGCCAATCCTTATTCTTTCTTGATTACTGATAAGCAATATAACTATTTACCAAAACTTAGTAAATAAGCAGAGTATACCGATCAATCCAGAGTTAGCTATGTAAGATGAAAAATAGTAAAGAAATGAATCATACACACATAGCACATGAATTTTAACGTGGAAACCCTGTTAAGGGAAAAACCACTAGGATCGGTACCCCAAATTTTCACTCTTCTAAAGTGAGCCCTGTTAGGAGCCAACCCTGTTAAAGGTTACAAACACACTGTCAAGTGTGACCTTGTTAGAGGATTTTATACATAGAATTTGTCACTGAGTATCGGGCATCTATTGCTACCATCCTTGAATCAGCCTTTTGTTGACGGGACTCTTGTGACCAGGTCTGCCAACAGAGGTAAGTTGTCACCAGGTATCGAGGTACCAGCCAACTCCACCTATAAAGGTTGTCCAGGGAAATGAGATTCCCTGGGCCTCCAAGCATGTGAGAGTTGGGTCTCGATGGTGCGGGGCTCGGTTGGGAGATGTGACTATTTTTCAAGGGGGATAGCTGGTTATCTTCAATACGTTCTCTCCAGGGATTCAATAGGTGAGGTTTCCTGCAAGCGTGCATTCACTTAACAAATAAACTGGAAAAGATACCACAGAGTTAGAAATATTTCATCTACCTGTAGTTATGCTAAACATTCAATACCTCAACAATGCTCTGATATACTACTCTAAATATCGAAGAAATATACAACCATCAGTTCATATTTTATCAGTAGCAAAGGAAAGGAGGTCATTAATCTACTTTAAGTATCAGAGCAAAAGACATGAAGAACATCAAGCATAAAATACCATTAACCGAGAAGACAAAATGCCAACAACATCATTGAGAGAATTCCTGCTTCTTCATTAACATTTCTTCTAGCAAGCACTGGTGCGTGGTACAATGGTGGCGCCAAGGGAGCATCTAACTACTAAAAACTTAGAAACTATGGAGCATTGAGCTCTGCAACCAAGAACTAAGAAAACCAGATTGCTATTAAGTGTGGACTGTAAAATCATCAATTTTGTCGACCCTTAGAATGAGGTTGGGCTTACTATTTATACACATCTTTCTATCTAACCCTAACCCTAACTTATTTTACAATTTACAATAAAATATATTATCTGGTGGTCGGTACTACCTGCGCCACGTTACAAAAAGACCTCGAGATAGAGAAGGTCTAACATGTCAGAAGAATAAGACAAGGAGGATGGAGTAGAAGAATCAACCTCGAGAAGAGAGCTGAGAAAGAGAAGGAATAAATCCGATCCCCCAGGGATCGAGGCTACATGCCTCATAAATGGGAGAGTGGCGCCCTGTCTCAGATGCACCAGGTGTAACATTGAAGCGGCGCATTGGGAAGACCATCTCTCAGAAAACCTCCCATCGAGCTGATGTGTCTTATTGTGGTTACCTACCTTCTGACATCCTTAATTAACTACCTTGAAAGTGACCGGTTGGCCCTGGGGACCGGGACACGAATCACTTTAAATAATACAAAATGTAAGATCCAAAATTCTAGGATCTAGGAATTTGCATTCCAAAAGGATAAAGAATACAAAACACTTAGGTTTTATCTGGCCCCCGAAGAATATTTATTGTTTCTTACTATCGTTGAAGGTCTAGAGGAGGTGGGAGATTCCATCTTTGTCAATGTCTTTAAGGCTAGACTGCCGGTACTTGGCTACCTCAATCTATTCCCCCGGTTCTGAAACATTTCCTTTAAATTCATCGACCATCTTTGCCACATTGTGGCCACTGAGCACCATGCGAGTTATTTGCATCATTTTTTCTCTGTCTATCCCTTCCAAGGATTGATACCTTGATTCTATTAATTCATCAAATTTACCCAAAATATACTCCTCCGACGTGCATGTATTGGTGCTAAATGGATCAGCTCTGGAGACCTTTGAAACAAAAGACTTGTATAAATTGAAAGAATATTGTATTGCATTGACCTTATCCCATAGAATCCCCACCAGTTTCTTGAGTACCCCCAATGTGAGGTCAAGTCTGGAGTGTTGGGTCTTCACAAAATCAAATGATTCCTCTCCTAAAATTCTAAACTTAGAGTTAATTTCTTCTCCGAGGCCGATGAGTTCCTCTAACTCAACTTTCCATGCCTCATAATTCTCGATGTCCCCCTCCCATATGATGATGGTGGTTTCGGCTTGATGTAAGACGTGGCAAGCCACATATAAATCTAATAGTGTGGACATCAGGAAATGCCAGATGTTTCCCAACTGCAAGGTGACCCATTCATCGACCGCTTGGGCCTTCTTATTCATAGCCCGTAATGAGTCTATGTTGCTCTACGAAAGTGGTGCATCAGATGTAGAGGCCCCTAGAAGAATAACATTAATAGGTCAGGCCAACTCAGTTAGTAAACCAATGAGGTTTGCATTTTTCTCTTTTTTTTCCTTAAACTTTTGAGCCTCTTTTTCATAGCGAGCCTCCACTGCCTTGGCTGCTTCTTTTAACAGGTCTGATTCTCCCTATTTTCCTCTGTACCCCAGCGACACTTTCATGACATTATAATCTCCGGCCTCAGCTGTTGCCTTGTCTACATCTGGGGAAGGTGTCACTATTACTACGATATTTTCTTCGCCCGGTTCAGTCAGAAGAGTGTGGATTGTCTGGGCTTTCTTAGCCTTCGGTGGGTTCTATGCTTGAGCCATCATATCCGCTAAAGAAAGATGGGCTTTGGGTGTTGATGGGGCCTTTCTCTTCTGAGATTCCACTAACCACTATATTGGTAGGGGCGGCTTGGTAGCCAAAATATGTTCCCGTGACCTCTCCCCCATATCCTACTATTCCCCTTCAACAGTGTGAGTCTCTCCTGACTCCTTCCCTGTGTCTTTCGACTCACCGACGATGTTTTCTCTGGTGGTACCTGTGTCTTTTTCCCCGCTATCTGTATCTTCAGCAATATTCGGGTCCACATTGGTTCCCCCAGGGTTTTCTTCTTCTTCCTATTGTTTCTCTTCTTCAGCCTCTATTGCTGGGGTGTCTTCTTCTATCGATATATCCTTTGGTAGTTGGGAAGGCAATGGGCCAAGGTTCAACATTTGGGCCGCAGTGATTACTTCCCCAAACATTGCCTTTGGGAGTGGCGTCTGGAACACGGCGGTTGGAGTCATGATTGCTCTCATAGGTCTGGTATCCCCAACTGATGCCATTTGTTCACTTTGTCTTTGTTGGCCTGAGATTCCCACATCCTGTATTTCTAGGACTTTGGAGGAAATCACATGTTCTGCCTCTTTCTCTTCTTCTATTTGTTCCTTCTTCTCTTTGCGCAGGTTCCTATTCTGGAGCTTCCTCATGTGCTGGGATTTTTGCCTCTGGCTATACAATGTCTCCCTACAAATTCCCAAACTCGTCAGTTCTGAAAACATGATCAAATTCTTCTTGAGGGGGAGGATTTGCAGGGACGTGAGCATGCTCTAGTTCCTTCTCCAGCTCTGGGGAGTCAGAAGAAAGGATTTCTACTTGTGGGATCTGAGGCATCCCCAGCTTTGGTTCTGCCTTTGGCTTTAGATTAAGCCTTTTCTTCCGCCTGGTGACCAAAGGAGGCCCCGCATCCCTTAGGGCTGCCCGTTCTTCTTCCCGATCTACCCCTGTTGCCTTGACCATTAAGGCTGCTAGTGAAGGGGAGGAGGGTGGATGGACAAGTCTAGTCATGAGCACCGGGGTAGCCAACCATGTGATTAATTTCTCCCTCATCTCCTGGGAGGATGCTATCGACTGTTTCAGCTGTTCTTTTATAGGGGTCTCCTATAAAGTTGGAGTTTCCATTATTATTTTTCCCCTATCCTCTCCCTGTGCAAAGGTTCTGACACTGGCAGTCAGCCTTGGTACCGTCGGGCCAGCCCTGCGGATACTCCCGGGGCATACTCTTTTGAAGTATTCATGGCTGCGCTCGACCATGTTGCGAGTGAGTTCTTTGATGGTAGGCCCCTCTTGGGAATTCCAGTCCACCGGTGGGAGAGCCAATTTTTTGATCCTCTTTGCCTTGTATTGGGGATCTATTGTTGGTCTAGAGTCTGAGAAGTCATCTAGAAACTTCCAGAGCTTCAACCTTTCCATCATCCCCATAGTCATCTGGATGTAATGCCGGCTCCGGACTTTGACATCGTACTGGAAATCTTCCCAAAAGTCCTCCATGTGATATTGGTGTGGCTCTGATGCCTGGGGAAGTGCCAGTGCAATTTTTCCCAGCAGATCAAAGTTCTTCTGCACTAGATAAAATTTTGTCAAGTTTAGGCTCTTAAGTTCACTGTCTGCCTCTTTGGCAGTGGCCAAGCTGCATGAATAATTCTCACAAGTGATTGGGAATGAAATATTTTTTACCTTCTTTAAGGCGTACAAGGTATGCAATTCCATCATCTGCCTACAATATTCCAAGAGAATTATCTTGTTCCCACAATGTTTGGGCATCAAGTAAGGTTTCCCAAAGAAGCCAGTTACCCTTATGTATATATGCTGCTGGAATTATATGTAGTAATGGCCATAAATTTTGACCAAATCCATTGCCTTCTTGGAGAGGTAGTACCCTGCATCCCGGGTAGGTGTAAGCAGGTTTTAGTAAATGAAAGCATTGTTTACCCAGCAGTAACTGGGGAAAATAGCCTCCTATTGGATTTGTGGGAAATAATCCCAGGGAACCTTCTGACCAGGGCCTATCCCAAGTACGCCTAATGTGAGTAGCCCGCTAGTTGCGGGTCATTGCGTTAAGGGCTAGAGAACATAAGATGTCATGTAGAATTTGTGCTTCTGGGCCACCTGTAGGAACTGAGAATCTACCTGTAGCCCAATTAAAGTAGTACTACCACCCTGAGAATTCTTGGGCATGGGGTTGCCCGAAGACCCGACATAGTGCTATCATCCCCATTTGGATACTTTCTTTAAATTCAGACTGAGGGATTTCTAATTTTATCTTCTTGGGGTCCCTCTTCAAAGTCTTGAGCCAATGGTTGTTCATGTATTGCCGGGCTGCAACCTCCAACTGCTAAAATTGTGCTAAGGCATTAGCTCTGGTAACGACAACTGGGCTATCAAACTGAGCAATCCCCAACCCTACCTAAAAATTTGCAGCTTCAAGAGACACCATGGGGGTGGGATATCCAGTCAGGACCAGAGTTGCGAGCATGATGGCCTAGACAGAAGAGTTGCAGTGTGCTACAAGTGTGAGAATGAGTTCCACTGCCTGCACTAAGCATGGGAAACAAGTGGCCTTTAGGATCCCAAAATCCCCAACACTGATTGCCAATGGATCCCTGGACTGTCGCTAAATGTACATTATTTTAACCAAGGCCTGCATCTCAGGCCACGCTCTGACGCTAGTGTTGGTAATCAATTGAACTTGGGACTCAATCTTTGATCCCATAATAACACTGTCTTTCACGTACTTCATGTTGAGGGGCAATTTTTCTAAGGCCCTCTCCATTTTGGATCTGACGGCTGCCCTGGTGACCGCCGTGGAAGGAAGTTCCAGACTCCCGAGTGGTGAAGATGCGAAAGCCTCAGACATATTTAAAGTATGTTGCTTTGAAAACCTGCAAGGCAAGGTGACTGTTAGAACTTGTAGATAAATAATATTTTTAGATCCGGAGATCTTACCATCGCGGCATGCCCTTTTTCCTAAAAAGTTAGTTTAGGTCAAATATCTTGAAAAGTATATATATAATGCAAACTAAGAATGAACCAATATCTGGGCTCGGGGGTTTCAGCATACTTTAAAAAAGTAAGGTGTGGGCTGGTGAAGACAAAAGACCCAGGGTCTGAAAAACTAACCATTGGAAGATGTGCCCAAAAAGTGAACTATCAGGCCTATGTGGGCGTCACGTGGCTATGCAATAAATGGGAGTTATGGCAACGATGACGCCAAATGTCTGAATGCGTGAAAAGTGGAAACCACCTGGACAATTTTAAATGCATATGTGGGACATAAATGAAACACAAAGGTTGGTTTATGGATGAGAGAGAAAACCACCTGGTTGAAACCAGCCGAGAGCCGAGCTTCAACCAGGCGGTATTCTGCCCAGAATGAGCTCGCAAACTTGTGGACAGAAAAAAGATAGAGCATGACAAGCTCAACACAAGACCAAACAAATATACATAACATATACACCTAAACTATAGTAGGGTTGAAAGGTATATACATGGAAATTGGTGGATATACACTAAAAACACCAAATTTACAACAGAAAATAGGATGCAGAGCATCTAACCTAAAACAAATCTGAAATGTACAAACATATACATTATCTACATTATCCTACACCTGCACAGAGGGTGGACAATCCTCAGGCAGAGCCAACCCACCAACAAGTGGTGAACCAGACAAAGAAACGTAGAAACAAAATGAAAACACAAGGCGCAAACACCAACTAAACAAAAAAAAAAGCAAGAAAAAGGAGGAGATAAATAGAGAGACCAACCTAAAAATCGGAGAAAGGAAAGGAAGGAAAAGGCACTATGAATGCTCTACAATAGATTCCACCTCCAAATGATCACCACTCAACACTAGAAACCAACCGCAATTTCTCAGAACAACTCGCAATAATTCACACTTACCTTCGCTCAAATCGCTCTAAAATCGCTTAAGTGTTTTTAATCGCAGTAACTATGAAAATGACAGGTGATTTCTATTTATAACTGAGGTGAAAACAAGTTACCTTTCCTTCCGCCAACTCCATAATAGGCAGACCTCTAGACTCCGGGCCCAGGGATTCCATGCGACCATACCTCCTTACGAAAAGAAGACATCGTGGAAGAGAATCTCAGAGTCCGGGGTCCGACTCCTGGACAAGGAATGACCAACTCTAGGACCTGGTCCCAAAGACGTGAAGGACAAAATAAAAGCAAAAAAAACACCATGGGAAAGAAAACCCAAAGAAGGAAAACAAAGAAACAAAGTCAAAAGACAAGGCAAGAGCTAAAAGAAGAAAACAAAAAGGGGGACCCAATCATTTTGCACACAAAATGTAGGGACGGGGATGCATGGCATAGCAAATGTCGACTCTCTAGGATGAATGCCTTAGCACATTTGAGAACTACAAAATTTCTTGTTAGCAAATTGGAACAAATCCTTACTCGAAGTATCTTACCTGCAAAGAGTAACATGTCTGAGAAAATCCAACCATACACAATTTAGTCCATGGTCGTTTTATCAGTGGTGAAGTGTGTGCTTTGGAAGGAAATCAAGCCGATGACCTCTGGGAGAAGCAGAGAAGAGGCACTAAGTATATCAAACCCCAAAGTCATCAAATTCACTCCTTTCTCCCAGAGATCGGAGTTTCATCCCATTTCTTTTTTATTATTATTTCATAAGTTTCTGGGTGGGAGGGCGGTACTTCTTTCACCATCAAGCTTAAGCTTAGCTAAATTTAATGGTGGTACTTCTTTCACCCTTTTTCCCACCTTAATATGCTGAATAGGGGAGGAAAACTCTAGACCCAGGAAGAATCTTAAAAGTTCAAACTTGGGTCAATCAACTAGTGCAACCGATCTACCCTCGATGTGTCTGATTACTTGTTCCTTATTTTTGATTCAACTGATTACCAAGATTTTGGGGATAAATTCGATGAAGATTACTCATAATGTACTATTGAACTTGAAAAATAACTCTGGAGACCAGACCGATTCCATCATGCTAATAATAGATTCTTAAGTTCACCATCGTGCTAAAGGCAATATCTCAGAGACCTGATGTTGTGCGAATCATACCAGTCCTCATAAGAGGGGGAGAAAAAAACTGGAACCAGAAAAGAAGACAAGAAAATAAAAGACAAAAGACAAAGAGGGCAGTGGTCTCGGAGGACAGCCAGCAAGACTATTTATAAAACAAGGCACCTCCAAACGAGGCACCGGGAAAGAAATATTTACAAACAAAGGAACTTACATAAAATACAACTTTGGGCAAACTGGCCTTATTCAAAGTAATATTTGAGAAACTGTCCATTGACAGGCAATGGGATAGGTTTTCTAGTCATGGTGTTAAGGTGATAGGTATTTTCCCCATAGATCTTTGAGATTAAGTATGGTCCAAGCCAGAGCCGTTGGAACTTGGTGTGCTTTCCTTTCTTTTCCCAGGCTTTGTCCCACAACAAGACTAAGTCCAACATTTGAAAGGCCTTGTATTGGGCTCTATAGTCAAATCATCATTTTACCACTGCTTGATGATGCATGAAATGTTCAGGGGTTGCGTCTCATTGTTCTTCCATCCACACTAGATTCAGGAGCCAAACCTCCACATTGTTATCCCGGTTGCCAAATTCCTGCTTAAACTATAAAACTAGGATCTGTAAGTTGATTGGGAACACTAGGTTTTGGCCATAAACTAGATAGAATTGGGACATTCCCAGGGTGGCTTTAATTCGAATGTGATCTACCTAAAGGGATAATCTTAGCTTTTGGTGCCAATCCCGTGGATTCTGTTCTAGCAGGTGTTTGATCACTTCAAGTAAATTTTTATTCGTTGATTCAGCAACACCGTTCCCCTGGGGGAAATAGTTGCTAGAAAACTCTTCAGAGTGATCTTTCGGTCATAGGTCCATTCAAGTAGTTGCGCTGAAGAAAATGTCGAACCATTGCCACAAACTATAGCAAAAGGCATTCTGAATCTTGTGACGATGTTTTCTTCTAGGAATTTGATAACTACATCTGTCATGTTGTTTTTGCAAGGTATAGCTTCAGACCACCGGGTGCAGTAATTGGTTGCAGTTAGGATGTATCAGTGGTTGGCAGACGAGTTGGGGTTGATTTCCCCAATAAAGTCAAACACCCATTAGGCGAAAGCTCTAGCCTCAAAGATTGGTTGTAAAGGCATAGTCGGGTTACGCTCACGATGTGCCACGGTTTGGCAAGTATGGCACCTTTGGACGTGAGTGTAAACATCCTTGAATATGCAGGGCCAATAGTATCCAACCCAAAGGATCTGATGGGTGGTGGCATCGGCTGAGCCTTGCCCAATCTCAAAATACCCATGGAATTCTTCAATCATTTTTGCAGTTTGGTCCCTATCAATGCACCGAAGGTACACTCCCTCATAATTCCTGCGGTAAAGCGTAGAGTTTTTTATCATGAAGTGGGTGCTTTTCATCCGCAGGGCATGACATTTGTTGGGAGATAACCCCTCTGGGCATCTATTGTTTAACAATAAGTACACTAGATCAGTGTACCACGAGTCTCAAGTGATAGACTCTACTATGTATGTTTGACATTTGGTGTGGGGAGTCTCTTCTGCCATCGCTCGACTCAGTCCCTGGCCTTGGACTATCTTCATGGGTTGCATTTCTAATTTGTATTCCTAGAGGATGGCCATCTATTTCCCCTGTCTCTCACCCAACTCACTCTGCATCAGCAAAGATTTCACTGCCTAGTCCGGGATGATAGCATGCACCTTGCTCCGGAGAATGTAATGCCCAAATTTCTTCATGGCGTGAACAAGAGAAAAGGCATGTTTTTCCAATGATGAATACCAGACTTCGGCATTCTTAAAGGGGGAGCTCATGAAAGCTATTAGTCATTCTTCCCCTTTGACCTTCTAGGTCAACATAGCTACGGCAGAATGTGGCAAAGTGAAGGAGTAAATATAAAATGAAAGGGAGTAATCTAGGCTGGCTAGAATGGGTGCCTCCATTATCATTTGTTTAATTTGGGTGAATGCCCATTTCACTTTAGGACTCCACTCAATCCAGGTATCCTTTTTTATCATTTCATTGAGTGGCTTGACTATCTTGGTGAATCTAGTAATGAATCGCCGGACAAAGTTGATCTTTCTGAAGAAAGATCGCATCTCTTTCTTGCTGCCAAGCATTTGTAAATTTAGCAGCGCTTCAACTCTCTCAGGGTCAATAGATATACCCTTCTTGGAGACAATGTGCCTGAGAAACTTTCCTTCAGTGACTTCAAATATGCACTTCTTGGGGTTGAGGGATATTCCATACCGGCGACATCTCTCGCAAATCTGGGCAAGGTGGGCAGAATGGTCACGCCTGTCCCAGGAAAAGATGGTCAAATCATCCATGTAGATGATTATGCACCAATTTACAAGGCCTTGGAATGCAATTTCCATAGCCTTTTTAAATGTGGCCCCTGCGTTAATCAAGCCAAACGGCATCCTCTGATATGCAAACATTCCCCACTTAGTGATGAACATCATTTTGTCTCTATCTTCATATTTAACCATGACTTGGTTGTATCCAGAGTATCTGTCCAAGAAAGACATCATCTGTGACCCATTCACTATCTGCAACACCTCATCCAATGAGGGGAGAGGGTGATTATCCTTCTTGGAGGCTCTATTCAAGTTTTTAAAATCCACACAAAGGTGAATTTCCCCGCTCTTCTTTCTAACAGGGACCAAATTGGCAACCCACGTAGTATGCCAGACTAAAAATTAGGATGACAATAGTTTTTCCACCTCCTGACAAATCAGAGGCTTGATCAATGGGTTGACCGGTTGTTGCTTTTTCTGAAAAGGCTTAGCATCAAGTTTCTGGGGGATGGTATGAGTCATAATGGATGTGTCGTATGTTTTCAAATCCTCATATCCCCATGTGATCATGTCTATGTATTCCCAGAGAACCATGAGAATCTTTTCCTTCTCCTCAGGGGAGTAGGAAGTACCAATATGTATCATCTTTTCTTCATCAGACTAGTCGATGTTTACTTTCTCAAATTTTCCTCCCTTAGAGGAGGATGATATCTTCTCCTGGCCCCGAGGGTCTGATTCAAAGATGCGTTCAAGCACAACCATTCCCTTTGGGATGGTGTTAGTAGGTAGGCCCATGATTCCATCATCTTTATCACCCTACCCAGTATCATCATGGTCTTGTTCCTCCACTATCTGGTCCTCGAAGGCACCAACATTTGCCATGAAGGACAAGATGTGCTGATCATCCTCAAAAACCTAAAAGTGGGTGACATTATCTAGAATAGATGGGGTGGGGATCATCTCAATGAAAAATCTCTGGATTCATGAGCTGGCCATGGGCTCGAGTGTGCTGGCAGAAATGGTGAGGGAATTCGGGACATAATTTCATCATCGAGGAATAAGATAAATGTCGAAGGCATCAAAATCTTTAATAAGGCTCCATGCGTGATTGCGTTATGCAACCAACCTTTTATCATGACATGTGTATTGACTCCAGACTTGTTCGAAAATCAACTCTGAATCACCTAGGGCCCAGAGGCAGGTGATTCCTTTCCTTAATGCAAATAAGAGTCCAAGGACCAAAGCATCATACTTCATAACATTATTTGTGCAATTGAACTGCAGCTTGTAGGATGGGAGGAAGGATTTCTGTCGCGGGTTGATCAATTCTACTCTGGCCCCATAGCCTTGTTTGGACCGGGACCCATCAAACTTAAGGGTTCACAAGTCGTCGCTTGTAGTCTGGAGCTTGAGAGATGGAGGAGATTTTGGATTATCTTTGGGAGACTTGGGAGGAGATTCCTCCTGCACTATTGGTGCATGGGTGAGGTTTGCCTCCAGAGTGGTTTTGGGTTGAGATCTCTGGGGAGGTGGCACTGAAGAAGTGCTTCTAGTAGAACTACTGGGTTCTGAGGAATCAACTATATGTTCTTCATTTCGGAAGGCGTTGATGTGCCAAGTAGCGATGGAAAGGCAAGGCTCACACTCTAGCTCTGAATGTTTCTGATAGTGTACACGACACTAAGTGCCAGATAAGAGTGTAGCGGGGGTTGCTATGACACTTTGAGAATTGACTTCAACCCTCAGTTTTACTTCTAGGTCTTGGATTCTATGTATGACTATGGGATCTCCCCTGGGAGTGAAATCAAACATCAATTTTCAAAGGGTTGGTACACCCCCAGGGAAGTCTCAGAGAATAAGACCTCGCTAACCCTTCTGACTTTGGTAAGGGCCTGTTTCATCTGGGGCTCACTTTCAACCCAGATTTTGTTTGATTCTCCTTCCCAGGGGAGCTACAAGTGGGAGAAGTTGGTTGAAAAATATCCATTCAATGACTTATACCAGTTCTGACTTAATAATATCCTGTAAGTATCTGGGATGTTCACCACTTGGATATCGATTATGCTGGCTATTCTGGGGTCCTGAATGAGCTGTATACAGACATTTTTTAGTTCACCCACCATTTTCAAAGAAGTTTTATCAAATTGAATCACTGCGCCATTAGACGGGGTGGATCTAAATCTAAGCTTCTGGCATATGGATAGGGCATGATGTTTCCCGAAGCCCCAGAATCTACTAGGTAGTTGTGTATGCTCTTGCCTTGTATGTTTAGGCCTAGTAGGAATGAAGGATCTTCAGTATTTCCTTGGAAGATAGCCACATTGGTGTCCTCAAAAGAGACAGTCTTGGGTGGGCGGCTAACGACTTTTAGATTTCCCAGGAGCTTCAGAAGAGACTTCTTCTACTTGGGGAAGTTTAGAAAAACCTCCATCAAGGTCATGGAGGTGTTGGTTTTTTCTAATGCCTTTGTAATGTGAAATCTTCCTCCCAGGAATTGGTGACTTCCCTCGGCCGGTTCTTTTGCTTGGTTAGAGCTAGAACCTTTTGGAGGGACAGGTTGGTCAGTTGTATTATCCTAGGGAGGAGTGTCCTTGGGAGGTGTTGACATGTAAACTGGTCATTTACCAACCTGGCTCTGAGTGTTGTAAGGAGCCAGTGAGGTTGTGAAGGCGTTGGCCTCAAAGGCCAAAATTGATTCATCAAAGAATCCCTGCAGTTCAGATTCTTCTTCGTCTTCTCCGGAGGATCTGAAGAAAATGGTCTCATAGGTGAAGCCACTAGGAGTTGGCTCTTGCACAAGAGGCTCTGGAGTAGTATGGTCAGATGTTTGTTATCTATCTAGCTGAGAGATCATGATGACTTTCTCTAGCGTGGCATAGTTTACCTCATTGTGGGAGCATGTGTCATGCAATCTACACCAATTGGTCATGGGATGGAATTCTATGAATGGTGTGAAATAGGATGGTCCAGCACTAACTTGATTGGCATTTTGGTTTAGAGGTGGACCTCCGATGTTATTGTTATTGTTCCATTGTTGTTGGTTGGGCCGAGGCCTGTTGTTGAAGTTTCTCCCTCCAGCATTGTTGTTTCGTTGGCTAGAGAAAATATTCCCTCTTTGGGAATTGGGGTTTTGGGGTGCATAAGACCCCACCTTCAGTTGACCCATGTCCACATTCAAGGTGAAAAGCATTCACCCGAGGGATTCAACCTCAGTAGTCAACTGAGTGTTTGTGTCATAATGTGACAGTTGTTGTTGTTGGTTCCCTGGGAAGGTGAAAATATTTGCCAAAGTCAAGGGCAACAATCCTCTAGCCGCGGGTGACTAGAAGAAAGGAACTCTGGATGATTGTGTTTGTTGTTATTGGTTTGGCTACGGCTGGTTCCAAGGGAAGGATTCAAGACCCGATATTGTTTGAGTCTATGACAGATAAGCATATCAGGCCTGCTGGTCTATCGGCGGTGGTGGGGAATTCATTTCCATCATGGGGGCACCCATTGCCAGATTAGGGTTATATCCCCCAGTGTATGGAGTTCCACCCATTTCTAGATTAGGGTTATATCCCCCGACGTACTCTACCCAATCCCACCCGGGTATTTGTTGAGGCCGTAGGACAGTTTTAAGGCTAGGTTGTAAACTTTTGCCAAAGTATCTCGGTCGCCCAGGGTGGTTGTTCTCTAGAGGAGAGTGGCAACCAAGGGATCCATCACATTGAGATAGGTCTATATGGTTACTTCCATGGATGGGATGAAAGGACCCATGCACTGCTTCAGGGTGCACTGGAACCGATGATTGAATGCTGCAAGGGGTTCATTTGGTTTCTTTCTGATAGAAATGAATTGGCTATGGGACCAAGCTGGGTCCACATGTAAGCGGAAGGCAGCTAAGAAGGCATTCTCCATGTCCTGCCAACTATTGATGGAGTTGGCGGGAAGGTTAAGGTACCAGTTTAGTTCACCCTGTCCCAGGGACAGAGGAAAAATCCAGGTCACAACATCCTCGATCCGGTGTCAATTCATTACATCTTTGTATGCCTGCAAGTGTTCCTTTGTGGTTCGTGAGCCTAAGTGCTCATATCATGGGCAAATGTTTTCCGAGTGCAAGGATAATTTGTTGGTTGCACCCAAAAAAGTTCCCATGGGGGACCCAATATTTCCAAAATATGCAGCCATTTGGGGAGTTGAAATTTTAGTAGGTTGAGTGTTGATCCCCAGGATTGTCTAGGAAGTTTGGATATTCTGTGGTACACTAGACTTCTAGACAATAGTGGCTGGTGTGACTTTTAGGGTCCGTTTCTTTCGAGCAAGAGGCTCGAGTTTGACAAACCTTCCAGGATCAGGGGTTGATCTAAAGATTCTTTCAAATCTTGCTAGGTAGAAAGACCCAATCCCACTGAAGGCTTGACTCCTAAAACTATAGCTTGAGGAAACCTCGGGAGGTGTAAAATCAAAATCTTGAGAGGGGGACGAGTTCATGCCCTCCTTCTAGCACCAATTTTTGTTGACGGGACTCTTGTGACTGGGTCTGCCAAAAGAGGTAAGTTATCACCTGGTACCAGGCACCCGACCAACTCTGCCTGTAAAGGTTGTCCGGGGAAATGAGATTACCCGGGCCTCCAAGCAGGTGAGAGTCGGGTCTTGATGGTGCGGAGATCGGTTGGGAGATGTGACTATTTTTTAAGGGGGATAGCTGGTTATCTTCAACTCATTCTCTCCGGGGATTCTATAGGCAGGTTTTCCTGCAAGAACGCATTTACTTAACAAATAAACTAGAAAATATACCGCAGAGTTAGAAATATTTCATCTACCTATAGTCATGCTAAACATTCAATACATCAATAATGCTCTGATATACTACACTAAATACCCAAGAAATATACAATCATCAGTTCATATTTTATCAGTAGCAAAGGAAAGGAGGTCGTTAATCTACTTTAAGTATCAGAGAAAAAGACATGAAGAACATCAAGCATAAAATACCATTAACCCAGAAGACAGAATGCCAACAACATCATTGAGAGAATTCATGCTTCTTCATTAATATTTCTTCTATCAAGCACTGGTGCATGGTACAATGGTGGCTCCAAGGGAGCATCTAACTACTAAAAACTTAGAAACTACGGAGCATTGTGCTCTACAACCAAGAACTGAGAAAACTAGATTGCTATTAAGTGTGGACTACAAAATCATCAATTTCACCGACCCTTGGAATGAGGCCAGGCTTACTATTTATACACATCTTTCTATCTAACCCTAACCCTAACTTGTTATACAATTTACAATAAAATATATTATTCGGTGGCCGGTACTACCTGTGCCACGTTACAAAAAGACCTCAAGATAGAGAAGGTCTGACATGTCAGAAGAATAAGACAAGGAGGATGGAGTAGAAGAATCAGCCTCGAGAAGAGAGCCAAGAAAGAGAAGGAATAAATTTGATCCCCTGGGGATCGAGGATACATGCTTCATAAATGGGAGAGCGGCGCCTTGTCTCCGATGCGCCAGGTGTAACGTTGAAGCGGCGCAATGGGAAGACCATCTGTCAGAAAACCTCCCATCGAGCTGATGTGTCTTATTGTGGTTACCTACCTTCTGACATCCTTAATTAACTACCCTGAAAGTGATCGATCGGCCCTAAGACCGGGACACAGATCACTTTAAAGAATACAAAATGTAAGATCCAGAATTCTGGGATCCAGGAACTTGCGTTCCAAAAGGATAAAGAATACAAAACACTTAGGTTTTCTTCGGCCCCCGGAGAATCTTTATTGTTTCTTACTATCATTGAAGGTTTAGAGGAGGTGGGAGATTCCATATTCATCAATTTCTTTAAGGCCAGACCATGGGTACTTGGCTACCTCAATCTATTCCCCTGGTTCTGGAACATTTCCTTTAAATTCATCGGCCATCTTTGCTGCATCATGGCCATTGAGCACCATGCGAGTTATTCGCATCATTTTTTCTCCATCTATCCCATCCTGGGATTGATACCTCGGTTCTATTAATTCATCAAATTTACACAAAATATACTCCTCCAATGTGCATGTATCGGTGCTAAATGGATCAGCTCTGGAGACCTTCGAAACAAAAGACTTGTATAAATTGAAATAATATTGTACTGCATTGACCTTATCCCATAGAATCCCCACTAGTTTCTTGAGTACCCCCAATGTGAGGTCAAGTCTGGAGTGCTGGGTCTTCACAAAATCAAATGATTCCTCTCCTAAAATTTCAGACTCGTAGATAATTTCTTCTCCGAGGCCGATGAGTTGGTCTAACTCAACTTTCCATGCCTCATAATTCTCGATGTCCCCCTCCCATATGCTGATGGTGGTTTCAACCTGATGTAAGACGTGGAAAGCTACATATAAATCTAGGAGTGTGGACACAGGAAATGCTAAATATATCTTCATTACTCTTGGAATCCTTTAAGATATAACATTAACTACCAAAGATTTTGAAGTAGCTTACATTGGGTGTTTTACCATGCCATATCTCATACGGTGTCTTCTTTATGTCCTTGAATTGTACTATGTTTAATGTGTAGATATCAGTACTGATAGCTTCCCTCCAAAAGATTTGGGTGATGCCTGTCTCTATCATTTGTGTTCTAGCACAATCAACTATGGATTTGTTCCTTCTCTGAGTAATCCCATTTTGTTGTGGTGTTCTTAGTGCAGAAACCTATCTTTTTATACCATGATCAATGCAGAAGTTAGTGAATTCATCTAATATAAACTCTCCTCCTCTATCTAATCTCAAGCATTTCAAATCCTTACCACTCTATTTCTCTACCATAGCCTTTTACCATTTAAACATCTTGAATGCTTCAGATTTATCTTTTAGAAACATAACTATTATCATTCTAGAGTAATCATCAACAAAAAGAATAAAATATCTATCTCCATAATAGCTCTTTGTCCTCATTGGTCAATAGAGATCAGTATGGACTAATTCTAGAATATCGTCATATGTATGGGTTTTACTTTTGAAACTAGACTTTGTCATCTTACCTTTTTGACAATTCTTACACATGATGTTGTCAGGCTTTGGCATCGTTGGTAAGCCTCTTACATTTCTCCTTCTGCTTATTTTCATCATGTTTTCAAAATTCACATGACACAATCTTTTGTGTCACAACCATATGTCTTCATTTCTAGTTATTAAGCAAGTGGTGTAAGTATATCATTCAGATAGAATAAGTTACCTTTTTTTTGTTCACTGGTACCAATCAATAATCCTGATTCATTGAAGATATTTTCCTTCTTATTCTCAAATGCTACTCTATGACCTGAATTATTCAGCTGAGAAACACATAATATATTATAATTCAATCCTTTTACCCAATAAGAATTTTCACATTTAATCAGGTTATTCAACATTATAGTTCCTTTACCTTCAACTAGACAAGGTGTATCATTACCCATTCTTACTGTACCACCATTATAATACTCAAAAGTGTTAAACTTTTCTTTGTCACCGGTCATGTGGTGAGTACAACCACTATCTATAATCTAGATGTCATTCTTGATAACCTTAAATATGAGTGGAGTATCTACATACCTTTCATCTTCATCTAAATCATCTTTCACAGCCACAAACACCATCTCGATGTCTTCATCAAGTTCAATGTTAGTATCTTCATCTTTGCAAGTAGCTAGGTAGCTGCCTTTCTTACCTTTTTCCTTGTAGTCTCGGGTATCTCTTCTTTCTGATTGTCGATAACTTCTGTATTCTTTGTTAACACCTCTGTCATATTTCTTCTCGAAAGATCTGTCATTTACTCTATCATATTTTCTTATGTTAGGACATCTTGCAGCAAAGTGTCCAATCTCTTTACAAATACAGAAACTCTAGTAGCATATACACGCAGTAAGGTTCTTAAGATTTTACTTACCACTATCTCCTCTTCAAGTATACCTCCAACTCCTCATATAGCATTGACTACTTCTTTGATTCTTGTGCTGTACAGTGTGATGTTTTCTCCTTCTTTCATTCTAAGATCATCAAACTTTCTTCTAAGGCTTTCTTCCTTGGCTCTCAGAACATTTGTTTCACCTCCATGTACAAGTTTTAGTTTGTCCCACATCTTTGTAGATTTGCAATCTTTGACATCTTCAAATTCAACATCAGAGAGTGAGGAAGAAAGCTCTATGACCATGCATTTGTGGTCATTCTTCTCTCTCAATTGATCTATTGTTAATAATCTTTTGGGCAATGCATATTCAGTATCTATGAATTGAGTAACATCATTACCAATACCTGATAAGTAGAGTCTTATATTTCTTTTTCATGAAGCAAAGTTGTCTTTTTTTAACTTGGGCACATCTCATCTATTCATCTTGTGATCTTGACTTAGATCTTGAAACCTTCCTTTCTAAGAACACAAGCTCTGATACAAATTGTTAATAATAACTGAGAGGGGGAGGTGAATCAGTCACCTCAAAAATTTATCCTCCAAAATTAACCACCAATCAATAAATCTTAGATTATTATGTCCCTACAAGATGCATCGCATGAAATACTAATAATGATTAACTGTCTGGCAATGTTATCTGTTGATCCTTGTTCTTTCTTGATTACCGATAAGCAGTATAACTATTAATTGAAACTCAGTAAATAAATAAAGTTTACCGATCAATCCATAGTTATCTATGTAAGATGCAAAATGGTAAAGATATGAATCATATACATATAAAACATGAATTTTAAAATGGAAACCTTGTTAAGGGAAAAACCACTGGGACTGGTACCCCAAATTTTCACTCTTTTGAAGTGAGCCTTGTTAGGATCCAACCCTGTTAAAAGTTACAAACACACTGTTAAGTGCGACCTTGTTAGAGGATTTTATACATAGAGGTTGTCACTTAGTATTGGGTATCTATTGCTACCATCCTTGAATCATCCTCCTTCTTAGACTGTCAATAGGTATCGGGAAAGTCCAATGCTACTTTCATGAATCAACCTTTTTGGCACTCCTTGAGATGTACCTCAATATATAGAAGACCATTAAGTCTTGCTTGGTTAAGAGACTTGATGCTTCAATGGTTAAACTGAAACACTATGACATGTTCATATTGCAACTTGAATTGCTGATTTTTAGATCTATTTAAGTACATTACCTCTCTGACCAATGTATTAATTCAATCCTTGTGCTCGACACTTTTTTCTCTATGATGTTGTGCTCACTATTCGTCAGTTGTCTACAAAATTCCTTAGCTCTCCTTCAGCTTGTTTGATCAGCACTGCATGAATTTGTTCTTCATCAGTTTCTCTTCAGCATCCTCTTTCTATTCAATCCCCTTAATCCCATTCATAAATGAATTAATCTTGTCTCTTATATAGACATAATATTCATTATTTCTTGGTTCTTGATTCTTGGAGTGATAAACAATCTAGTCAATTAGATTTAAAGAATAAATCCTAATTTTTCTCATAGATATCTTCTTGCCAACTGTACAAATCATCTTTAAATCAATCACTTATATTTGGTCAAATAAAACAAAGTACACAACCAGTTAATTCTATGTTCAGCTCTGCCAGCTAGATATTTTGTCATTTTCTAAACTCTTTGTTCTATCATTCACCACTGCAGCTAGTTGTCGGTGACAACTGACTGATCCATTGGTGAGACAATAGTTAGCTTCGTGATCTTCGTTCATCAGGCATCATTAGAATTTTACTCGTCGAACAACTGTGTATCTTTGGTCGTCAGAAAACCTTTTGACTTTTCTCGTCAGGCATTATGTAGTTTTGCTTCATCGGGCAACACTATGCTTCTAATCATCGGGTATCACTCTAACTGTTCTTATTTTCTCTGTCCATCGGTGTGCACCCCGTTAGTGTTGTTTGTTACTTAGTGAATACTTGACATTTATGTATTGCTGAAAGAATAACTTTGGTTCCTTTGGTTCTTTGAAGTCTTTGAAATTATGTACATGACCGTACAGATGATATCAAGTTGACATCAATGACAATATAGTTCATTAACTGATTTAATGACTTGCATTATCTTTAACTTAACATTATCAAACATTTAATCAGTTACATGTCATCAATCTCTCCCTTTGGCATTGATTGCAACATACTATATTATCACACTATACTATTTCTAATACAATATGAAATAAAACAGTTGAGATTCATCAAACTACCAATATTTTTGTTATGTTAACCAATAAATGTCTGACCATCGGTAAGCTCTATTTTAGCTTAGATTTGATTCTTGTAACTCTCTGTCTTCTGATGTGTTGTGCTCTCTCCTTGTGGCAATTTCTCTCCCTTGACTGTTCTTCTCTTTTGATTTCTTTTTCTCTTGTCAGTAACTCTCCCTTTCTATAATCTTTCCATACAATTTCTTTCCCTAAGGATATAATCTCTCCCTGTTGGAGTAATGTGATAATGGATAATCTCTCTCCCTTTTTTGAAGAATGTGATAATGGACAATCTCTCTCCCTTTGACCATCGGTAAGCTCTATTTTAATGTCTGACCATTGGTAATCTCTATTTTAGCTTAGATTTGATTCTTGTAACTCTCTATCTTCTGATGTGTTGTGCTCTCTCCTTGTGGCAATTTCTCTCCCTTGACTGTTCTTCTCTTTTGATGTCTTTTTCTCTTGTCAGTAACTCTCCCTTTCTATAATATTTCCATACAATTTATTTCCGTAAGGATATAATCTCTCCCTGTTGGAGTAATGTGATAATGGATAATCTCTCTCCCTTTGACAGCAATGCCAAACAAATCTCTCACAAATATCTAACATTAATGTCAAACAATCATTTCTCTCCATCAATAATATATTCCTTGAATTTCCCTTATCCATCAACAATACAAAAATATGCTATGGTGCTCGGTGATGATATATACTTGTTTGTATATAGATCTAGCCTTGAATTTCATCTTTTTGCTTGCATCAACATTAATGATATCCTGATAATATGTAGGCTGATGAAGCCTTCTAGTCATTTTACTGACTAGTAGAGAAGGGTTTGACCCCTAGTCTCTTTCTCAAGTACTCAAATGCATCCTTGGGCAGTGGCTTGGTGAAGATATCAGCTAATTGTTCTTTGGATTGCACATACTCAAGTATCACTTATTTTTCTTGAACTTGTTCTCTTAAATAATGATACTTGATGGCAATGTGTTTTAGTCTTAGCATGCATGACTGGATTCTTAGAAATATTTATTGCACTAGTGTTATCACAATAGATAATTACTAGTTCTAGGATCTTCATATGCATACCTTCCAGTAACTATTTGATCTATGCAATATTTGAGCAATTTGCAGCAGCAAAAACATACTCTCCTTCTACAATAGACTAAGAGATGCATCCTTGCTTTTTGCTAATCCATGTGACAAGTCTATCACCCATAAAGAATGCTACTCCAGTTGTTCTCTTCCGGTCATCAAGATTTCCATCCCAATCAGTGTCGGTAAAAACCTTCAGTTCAAATTTGTCTTCTCTTCTATGCCATAAGCCATATTCCTCAGTATTCTTCAGATATCTTAAAATTATTTTCACAACAGTCATATGTGATTCCCTGGGGTTAGAATAAAATCTAGCAACAATTCCTACTGCATGTGCAATATATGGTCTAGTGTGTACAACATACATGAGTTTTCCAATCATTGATCTGTACAAAGTCATATTTACCTATGATGTCTTGTCCTCCTTTGTCAACTTACATCCAATAGCCATCGACATTCCAACTGGTTTGGAATCTTCCATCTTGAATAGTTTCAGTACCTCTTTAATGTATTTGGACTATGTAATAAAAATACCTTCACATTGTTGCAAGATTTATAGACCAAGAAAGAACTTGATCTCTCCAAACATAGACATCTCAAACTCTTTTCTTATTTTATTATAAAATTATTTGCATAGCATATGATTGCCTCCAAATACGATGTCATCAACAAATATTTCAGCAATCAAAGTGTTAGCATCAATATCTTCCTTCAAATAAAGATTATTATTTTCACTAGTCTTTACAAATCCAATACTTATAAGATAGGAATGAAGTCATTCATACCAGGCTCTAGGAGCTTGTTTCAATCCCTACAAGGATTTATGAAGTCTACATACCATGTTTCTCTTATCTGGATCTACAAACCCTTCTGGTTGCTCAATGTATACCTCTTCTTCAAGTATTTCATTTAGGAATCATGAATTGACATCCATCTGGTATACCTTGAATCCTTTTAATGCAGCATAAGCAAGTAGTATTCTTACACCTTCTAGCCTAGAAAGGGGTGAAAATGTCTCTCCATAGTCAATGCCTTCCTCTTGTGCATACCCCTTGCATGCTAGTCTTGCTTTGTTTCTTGTGACTTCTCCATTCTCATTCAGCTTGTTCATGAATATCCATTTAGTACCCATGACATTATTGTCATCTGGTCTTGGCACAAGTGACAATGTCTTATTCTTCTCAATCTTCTCAATCTCATCATTCATAGCACTTATCCATTCTTCATTACCAAGTGCAGCAATGACAGATTTTGGCTCAAACTCACAAATTAAACAACTTGTGTTTAGGGACTTACATCTTATTCT
The DNA here is from genome assembly GCA_018584345.1 of Thuja plicata. Taxonomy (NCBI): domain Eukaryota; kingdom Viridiplantae; phylum Streptophyta; class Pinopsida; order Cupressales; family Cupressaceae; genus Thuja; species Thuja plicata. Next base: position 3,091,917 of record MU225962.1, on the reverse strand, counting down.
TGTGCCAGCTTTCTTGTCTCCTATGATCTGGATCTCTGGATGGTTCCTTCTTACATATCTAGCAAGAACTGGTTCAACTCTTTGTCTATCACCTTGATCATCATTTTGTCCTTCATTTTGTTCTTGATCACCTTGCACATTATTTTGATCATTATCTTCATGGTCGGTATTTGTAGCCAGACCATCGGTTACAACATTATGTTGCTCTAGAATTAAGCATTGTTGTTCGGATAGAGTGTTGGGATTTTCATAGTATACAAACTTGTTGTAGTCCTCTGGCTCTTTTGTGCTTTCTAGCTCATTCTTTTTTGCAAATTCATCTATCTTCACATTTGCACTTTCAAAAATTTTGTTAGAAGCCTTAATAAGGCATTTATAAGCCTTTCTCTTGGTGGAATACCCTAAAAATGTACCTTCATCACTCTTGGCATCAAGCTTTCCATTTCTATCATCCTTTAAGATATAACATTAACTACCAAAGATTTTGAAGTAACTTACATTGGGTGTTTTACCATACCATAGCTCAAAGGGTGTCTTCTTTGTGTCTTTCAATTGTACTCTGTTTAATGTGTAGACAGCAGTACTGACAGCTTCCTTCTAGAAGATTTGGGTGATGTCTTTCTCTATCATCAGTGTTCTATCACAATCAACTATGGATCTGTTCCTTCTCTCAACAATCCCATTTTGTTGTGGTGTTATTGGTGGAGAAACATGTCTTTTTATACCATATTCATTGCAAAACTTAGTGAATTCATCTGATATAAACTCTCCTCCTCTATCTGATTTGAAGCATTTCAAATCCTTACCACTCTATTTCTCTACCATAGGCTTATACCATTTAAACATCTTGAATGCTTTAGATTTATCTTTTAGAAACATGACTGTCATCATTCTAGAGTAATCATCAACAAAGAGAATAAAATATCTATCTCCATAATAACTCTTTGTCAGCGTTGGTCCAAATAGTTCAGTATGGACTAATTCTAGAATATCATCAGATGTATGGGTTTTACATTTGAAACTAGACTTTGTCATCTTACCTTTTTGATAATTCTTACACATGATGTTGTCAGGATTTGACATTGTCGGTAAGCCTCTTACATTTCTCCTTCTACTTATTTTCATCATGTTGTCAAAATTCAAATGACACAATCTTTTGTGCCACAACCATATGTCTTCATTTCTAGTCATTAAGCAAGTGGTGTTAGTATCATTTAGATAGAATAAGTTACCTTTTGTCTATTCACCGGTACCAATCAATCTTCCTGATTCATTGAATATCTTTTCCTTCTTATTTTTGAATGCTACTTTGTGACCTGAATTATTCAGCTGAGAAACATTCAACAGATTATAATTCAATCCTTTTACCCAATAAGCCTTTTCACATTTAATCAGGTTATTCAACATTATAGTTCCTTTACTTTCAACTAGACAAGGTGTATCATTACCCATTCTTACTGTACCATCATTATAATACTCAAAAGTGTTAAAATTTTCTTTCTCACTAGTCATGTGGTGAGTACAGCCACTATCTATAATCCAGATGTCACTCTTTCTAACCTTAGATACGCATGCATTATCTACATACCTTTCATCTTCATCTGCATCATATTTCACAACCACAAACACCATCTCGATGTCTTCATCAAGTTTGGTGTCAATATCTTCATCTTTGCAAGTAGCTAGGTAGTAACTTTCTTGCCTTTGTCCTTGTAGTCTCGGGTATCTCTTCTTTCTGATTGTCGATAACTTCTAAATTCTTTGTTATCACCTCTATCATATTTCTTCTCAAAAGATCTATCATTAACTCTATCATCTTTTCTTCTGTTAGGACATCTTGCAGCAAAGTGTGCAATCTCTTTACAACTAAAGCACACAAGTGGTAACTTGCCTTTGTATTTACCTTTGCCTCTCTGCATTCTTCTAGCCATAAGTGCTTCTATTTCATCTAGATCTTCCTCTTCACTTTCACTTTCACTATCTCTTCTAGATGTGTGTCTATGACTTGACTTGCTTATTCTCATAGAAGATTTAAATGTAGACCCTGTGTTTGGTAAGACACTATTATCAAATTTATTCATCTCAAATGAAATCATTCTACCAATTAAACTATCAAGAGTGACTATATTTTTTCTACTGCTCTCATTTCTTGAATGGCAGAAACTCTTATAGCATATATAGGCAGTAAGGTTCTCAAGTTTTCACTTACCACTGTGTCCTCTTCAAGTGTACCTCCAACTCCTCATATAGAATTGACTACTTCTTTGATTCTTGTGTAGTACTGTGTGATGTTTTCTCCTTCTTTCATTCTAATATCATCAAACTTTCCTCTAAGGCTTTCTGCCTTGGCACTCAGAACATTTGTATCACCTCCATGTACAAGTTTCAGTTTGTCCCACATCTTCTTTGCAGTTTTGTAATCTTTGACATCTTCAAATTCAACATTAGAGAGTGAGGAAGAAAGCTCTATGACCATGCAGTTGTGCTCATACTTGTCTCTCAATTGATCTACAATTAACACTCCTATGGGAAACACATATTCAATATCTAGGAATTGAGTAACATCATTACCAATACCTGATAAGTGGAGTCTTATCTTGATTTTCCATGAAGCAAAGTTGTCTTTGTTTAACATGGGCACATATCATCTATTCATATTTTTGTCTTGACTTAGGTCTTGAAACCTTCCTTTCTAAGAACACAAGCTCTGATACCAATTGTTAGTAACAACTGAGAGGGGGAGGTGAACACTGGCCTCAAATATTTATCCTTCAAACTTAACAACCAATCAATAAATCTTAGATTATTATGTCCCTACAAGATGCATGCCATGAAATACTAATAATGATTAACTGTATGTCCATTTTCTCTGTAAATCCTTATTCTTTATTGATTATCGATGAGCAGTATAACTATTTACTGAAACTAAGTAAATAAGAAAAGTATACCAATCAATCTAGAGTTAGCTATGTAAGATGAAAAATAGTAAAGAAATGAATCATACACATATAACACATAAATTTTAACGTGGAAACCCTGTTAAGGGTAAAACACTGGGACCAGTACCCCAAATTTTCACTCTTCTGATGTGAGCCTTGTTAGGAGCCAACCCTATTAAAGGTTACAAACACATTGTTAAGTGCGACCTTGTTAGAGGATTTTATACATAGAGGTTGTCACATAGTATCGGGAATCTATTGCTACCATCCTTGAATCAGCCTCCTTCTTAGACTGTCAATAGGTATTGGACAATTCCAATGCTACTTTCATGAATCAACCTTTTTGGCACTCCTTGAGATGTACCTCAATATATAGAAGACTGTTAAGTCTTGCTCGGTTAAGAGAAATGATGCTTCAATGGTTAAACTAAAACACTATGACCTGTTCATATTGCAAATTGAATTGTAGATTTTCATATCTATTTAAGTAAATTACCTCTCTGACCAATGTATCAATTTAATCCTTGTGATCTACACTTTCTACTCTATGATGCTATGCTCACTGTTCGTTGGTTATCTGCAGAATTGCTTAGCTCTCCTTCAGCTTGTTTGAGCAGCGCTGCATGAATTTGTTCTTCATTAGTTTATCTTCAACATCCTCTTTCTATTTACACCCCTTAATACCATTCATAAATGAATTAAGCTTGTCTCTTATATAGACATAATATTCATTATTTCTTGGTTCTTTATTTTTGGTATGATAAACAATCCAACCAATTAGATTTAAAGCATAACTCTTGATTTGTCTCGTAGATATCTTCTTACCAACTATACAAATCATCTTTAAATCAATCACTTATATCTGGTTGAATAAAAAAAAGTAGACAACCAGTTAAGTCTATATTTAGCTCTGCCAGCTAGATATTTTGTCATTTTCTAAACTCTCTATTCTATCGGTCACCACTACAGTTAGTTGTCAATGACAACTAACTAATCCGTTGGTGAGACTCTAGTTACCTTCATGATCTCCGTCCATCAGGCATCATTGGAATTTTACTAATCGCACAAGTGTGTATCTTGGTCGTCGGGCATTCTGTAGTTTCACTTCATCAGGAAACACTATGCTCTGATCATCGAGTATCACTGTGACTGTTCTTCTTGGCTCTGTCCATCAGTGTGCACTCTATCGGTGTTGTTTGTCACTTAGTGGATAATTGACTTTTATGTATTGCTGAAAGCATAACTTTGGTTCCTTTGGTTCTCTGAAGTCTTTGGAATTATGTACATGACCATACATATGATATCAAGTTGACATCAATGACAATATAGTCTATTAACCGATTTAATGACTTGCATTATCTTCAACTTAACATTATCAAACATTTAATCAGTTACATGTCATCAATCTCTCCCTTTGGCATTGTTGGAAACATACTATATTATCACACTATACTATTTCTAATACAATATGAAATACAACAGTTGAGATTCATCAAACTACCAATCTTTTTGTTATGTTAACCGATAAATGTCTGACCATCGGGAAGCTCTACTTTAGCTTAGATTTGATTCATGCAGCTCTTTGTCTTCTGATGTATTGTGCTCTCTCCTTGTGTCAATTTCTCTCCCTTGATTGTTCTTCTCTTTTGATGTTTTTTTTCTCTTGTCAGTAAATCTCCCTTTGTATAATCTTTTCATACAATTTATTTCCCTAAGGATATAATCTTTCCCTGTTGGAGTAATGTGATAATGGCTAATCTCTTTCCATTTTCTAAAGATTGTGATAATATGGATAATCTCTCTCCCTTTGATAGAAATTCCAAACAAATATCTCACAAATATCTGTAATGTCAAACAATCATTTCTCTCCATCAATAATATATTCCTTGAATTTCCCTTATCCATCATCAATACAACAATATGCTATGGTGCTCATTGATGATATATACCTGTCTGTATATAGATGTAGCCTTGAAGTTCATCTCTTTGTTTGCATCAACATTAATGATATTCTTATAATATATAGGCCGATGTAGCCTTCTAGTCATTTTACTGACTTGTAGGCAAGGGTTTGATCCCTAGTCTCTTTCTCAAGTACTCAAATGCATCCTTGGGTAGTGGCTTGGTGAAGATATCAGCTAATTGTTCTTTGGATTGCACATACTCAAGTATCACTTTTTTTGCTTGAACTTGTTCTCTTAAGTAATGATACTTGATAGAAATGTGTTTAGTCTTAGCATGTATGACTGGATTCTTGGAAATGTTTATTGCACTAGTGTTATCACAATAGGTAATTATTGGTTCTAGGATCTTCATATACATACCTTTCAGTAACTATTTGATCCATGTAATATTTGAGCTATTTACAGTAGCAGCAACATACTCTGCTTCTGCAGTAGACTGAGAGATGCATCCTTGCCTTTTTCTAATCCATGTGACAAGTCTGTCACCCATAGAGAATTCTCCTCCATTTGTTCTCTTCTTGTCATCAAGATTTCCATCCCAATCAGTGTCGGTAAACACCTTAACTTCAAATTTTCCTTCTCTTCTATACCATAAGCTATATTCCTTGGTATTCTTAAGATATCTTAAAATTATTTTCACAGCAGTCATATGTGATTCCCTAGGGTTAGAAGGAAATATAGCAACAATTCCTACTGCATGTGCAATATCAGGTCTAGTGTGTACAACATACATGATTTTTCCAATCATTGATCTATACAAAGTCTGATTTACCTTTGATGTCTTGTCCTCCTTTGTCAACTTACATCTAGTAGCCATTGGTGTTCCAACTGGTTTGGAATCTTCCATCTTGAATATTTTCAGGACCTCTTTAATGTATTTGGACTATGTAATGAAAATACCTCCAAACATCTATAGACATAGAAAGAACTTGATCTCTCCAAACATAGACATCTCAAACTCTTTTCTGGATCTCTGGATGGCTCCTTCTTACATATCTGGAAAGAACTAGTTTAGCTCTTTTTCTGTCATCTTGATCATCATTTTTTCCTTCATTTCATTCTTCATCATCATGCACATTATTTTGATCATTATCCTGACCATCAGTATTTCTAGCCTGACCGTCAGTTACAACCTTCTGTTACTCTGGAATTATGCATTGTTGTTTAGGTAGAGTGTTAGGTTCTTCATAGTATACAAACTTGTTGTATTCCTCTGGTTCTTTTGTGCTTTCCAGCTCATTCTTGTATGCAAATTCATCTATCTTCACATTTTCACTTTCAACAATTTTTTTAGAAGCCTTAATAAGACATTTATAAGCCTTTCTCTTGGTGGAATACCATAGAAATATACCTTCATCACTCTTGGCATCAAGCTTTCCATTTCTATCATCCTTTAAGATATAACATTGACTACCAAAGATTTTGAAGTAACTTACATTGGGTGTTTTACCATACCATAGCTCGTAGGGTTTCTTCTTTGTGTCCTTCTTCAATTATACTATGTTTAATGTCTAGACATCAGTACTGACAGCTTCCCTCTAAAAGATTTGGGTGATGCCTTTCTCTATCATCAGTGTTCTAGCACAATCAACTATAGATTTGTTCCATCTCTCAGCAATCCCATTTTGCTTTGGTGTTCTTGGTGCAGAAACCTATCTTTTTATACCATGCTCATTGCAGAAGTTAGTGAATTCATCTGATATAAACTATCCTCCTCTATCTGATCTCAAGCATTTCAAATCCTTACTACTCTATTTCTCTACCATAGCCTTATACCATTTAAACATCTTGAATGCTTCAGATTTATCTCTTAGAAACATAACTGTCATCATTCTAGAGTAATCATCAACAAAGAGAATAAAATATCTATCTCCATAATAACTCTTTGTCCTCATTGCTCCACATAGATCAGTATGGTCTAATTCTAGAATATCATTAGATGTATGGGTTTTACTTTTGAAAATAGACTTTGTCATCTTACTTTTTTGACAATTCTTACACATGATGTTGTCGGGATTTGAAATCATCGGTAAGCCTCTTACATTTCTCCTTTTGCTTATTTTCATCATGTTGTCAAAATTCACATGACACAATATTTTGTGCCATAACCGCATGTCTTCATTTCTAGTCATTAAGTAAGTGGTGTTGGTATCATTCAGATAGAATAAGTTACCTTTTGTCTGTTCACCTGTACCAATCAATCTTCCTGATTCATTGAAGATCTTTGCCTTCTTATTCTCAAATGCTACTCTATGACCTGAATTATTCAGCTGAGAAACACTCAACAGATGATAATTCAACCATTTTACCCAATAAGCATTTTTTCATTTAATCAGGTTATTCAACATTATAGTTCCTTTACCTTCAACTAGACAAGGTTTACCATTACCCATTCTTACTGTACCACCATTATAATACTCAAAAGTGTTAAACTTTTATTTGTCACCGGTCATGTGGTGAGTACATAGACTATCTATAATCCAAATGTCATTCTTTCTAACCTTAGATATCAGTGCAGTATATACATACCTTTCATCTTCATTTGAATCATCTTTCACAACCACAAACACCATCTCGATGTCTTCATTAGGTTCAGTGTCAGTATCTTCATCTTTGCAAGCAGCTAGGTAACGGGATTTCTTGCCTTTGTCCTTGTAGTCTCAGGTATCTCTTCTTTCTGATTGTCGATAACTTATGTATTCTTTGTTATCACCTCTGTCAGATTTATTCTCAAAAGATTTGTCATTAGCTCTATCATCTTTTCTTTTGTTAGGACATCTTGCTGCAAAGTGTCCAATCTTTTTATAATTAAAGCATACAAGTGGTAACTTGCCTTTGTATTTACCTTTGCCTCTCTGCATTCTTCTAGCCATAAGTTCTTCTATTTCATCTAGGTCTTCTTCTTCACTTTCACTTTCACTATCTCTTCTAGATGTGTGTCTATGACTTGACTTGCTTATTCTCATATAAGATTTAAATGTAGACTCTATGTTTGGTAAGACACTATTATCAAAGTTATTCATCTCAAATAAAATTAGTCTACCAATTAAACTATTAAGAGTGACTTTATTGTTTTTTACTTCTCTCATTTCTTGAATGGAAGAAACTCTAATAGCATATATAGGCAGTAAGGTTCTTAAAATTTTACTTACCACTGTCTTCTCTTAAATTCTACCTCCAACTCCTCGTATAGCATTGACTACTTCTTTGATTCTTGTGTTGTACTGTGTGATTTTTCTCCTTCTTTCATTCTGAGATCATCAAGCTTTCCTCTAAGGCTTTCTGCCTTAGCTCTTAGAATATTTGTATCACGTCCATGTACAAGTTTCAGTTTGTCCCACATCTTCTTTGCAATTTTACAATCTTTGACATCTTCAAATTCAGCATCAGAGAGTGAGGAAGAAAGCTCTATGAGCATGCAGTTGTGTTCATTCCTATCTCTCAATTGATCTACTTTTAGTACTCTTGTGGGCAACACATATTTCGTATCTAGGAATTGAGTAACATCATTACCAATACCTAATAAGTGGAGTCTTATCCTGCTTTTCCATGAAGAAAAGTTGTCTTTGTTTAACTTGGGTGCATCTCATCTGTTCATCTTGTGATCTTGACTTAGGTCTTGTAACCTTCCTTTCTAAGAACACAATCTCTGATACCATACCAATTGTTAGTAATAACTGAGAGGGGGAGGTGAATCAATGGCCTCAAAAATTTATCCTTCAAACATAACCACCAATCAATAAATCTCAAATTATTATCTCCCTACAAGATGCATGCCATGAAATACTAATAATGATTAAGTGTCTATCGGTTTTCTCTTCCAATCCTTATTCTTTCTTGATTACCGATAAGTAGTATAACTATTTAGCGAAACTTAGTAAATAATCAGAGTATACTGATCAATCCAAAGTTAGCTATGTAAGATGCAAAACAATAAAGAAATGAATCATACACATATAACACTTGAATTTTAACATGGAAACACTATTAAGGGAAAAACCATTGGGACCGGCACCCCAAATTTTCACTCTTCTGAAGTGAGCCTTGTTAGGAGCCAACCCTGTTAAAAGTTACAAACACACTGTTAAGTGCGACCTTGCTAGGGGATTTTATACATAGAGGTTGTCACTTAGTATCGGGAATCTATTGCTACCATCCTTGAATCAGCCTCCTTCTTAGACTATCAATAGTTATCAAGAAATTCCAATCCTACTTTCATGAATCAACCTTTTTTGCACTCCTTGATATGTACCTTGATATATAGAAGACTGTTAAGTCCTACTCGGTTAAGAGACTTGATGCTTCAATGGTTAAACTGAAACACTATGACCTATTCATATTGCAACTTGAATTGTATATTTTCAGTTCTATTTAATTACATTACCTCTCTAACCAATGTATCAATTCAATCCTTGTGCTCCACACTTTCTGCTCTATGATGTTGTGCTCACTAATTGTCAGTTTTCTGCAGAATTCCTTAGCTCTCCTTCAACTTGTTTGATCAACACTGCATGAAGTTTTTCTTCATCAATTTCTCTTGAGTATTCTCTTTATATTCACTCCCCTTAATCCCATTCATAAATGAATTAAGATTGTCTCTTATATAGACATAATATTCATTGTTTCTTGGTATAATTAACAATCCAGCCAATTAGATTTAAAGCATAACTCTTGATTTTTCTTGTGGATATCTTCTTGCCAACTGTACAAATTATCTTTAAATCAATCACTTATCTATGGTCGAATAAAAAAAAGTAGACAACTAGTTAAGTCTATATTTATCTCTGCCAACTAGATATTTTGTCATTTTGTGAACTCTTTGTTTTGTCGGTCACCACTGCAGTTAATTGTCGGTGATAACTGACTGATGCATTCGTGAGACTCAAGTTAGCTTTGTGATCTCCGTCCGTCAGGCATCATTTGAATTTTAATCGTCGGGAAACTCTGTATCTTTGGTCATCGAGAAACCTTATGACTTTGCTCGTTGGGCATTCTGTAGCTTTGCTTTGTTGGGAAACACTATGCTTCTGATCATCAGGTATCACTGTGACTATTCTTTTTTTCTCTATCTATCGGTGTGCACTCCCTCGGTCTTGTTTGTCACTTAGTGAATACTTGACTTTTATGTATTTCTAAAAGCATAACTTTGGTTCCTTTGGTTCTCTAAAGTATTTTGCAATTTATACATGACCATATAGATGATATTAAGTTGACATCAATGACAATACAATCCATTAACTGATTTAATGAGTTGTATTATCTTCAACTTAACATTATCAAACATTTAATCAGTTACATGTCATCAGAGGGAGATGGAGGGAAATGAGATTTTGATAAATAATGATACGGTCCACTATGTGTGATGCCTGATTGTCATGTTTTCATCATGCATGCTTGTCCAAGGTGCCTGATTGCCAAGTTTTCACAATTGGATGATTTGTTTGCTTTTTCTTTTTTTTTTTCTTATCATCAAGGTGTTGGTTTACCAGATTTTCACCAAGATAATGATTTTTTTAGGACTTTTATACTTTTTATGGATTTTTTCAAATGACTGGAATGAACAACCAATTGTTAGGCATAGAAGCACCTAAGATGAATGATGTTGATAGGATCATCCAAGGGTTCTCCTTAAGGATTAGATAACTGATATGCCCCAAATCTGAAGCATGCAGTGATGATGTATGGGCCTTGCCAAGTGACCTCAAACTTACCTTTCTTTTCTCGATCAGTACCCACTTTCTAATTTTGTTTGAGCACAAATTCCCCTACTTAGAACTGGCGTGGGTGGATTTTATTATTATAGCTTCGCTTGAGTCAATTATGATATACAACCAGGTGATCATAGGCTTGCTGATTCTTTTCATCTAGCAGATCAAGCTGTGTGAGTCAAGCTACTATGTAGTCTTCATCAATGATTAGGTCTTTCAGAGATACCCAGAGTGATGGTAGTTCAACCTCAATTGGTAAGATAGATTCCACACCATAGAAAAGGGAATATGGAGTGGTTCCTGTAGGAGTACGATAGGCCCAAAGGGTGGGGTTGATTTGGAGATGCCAATCGTGGCCAGTATCATTGACAACCTTCTTTAGGATTTTGAGGATGGTTTTTTTGGTTGCCTCAGCTTGGCCATTACCTTGGGGGAAATATGGACTAGATTAGTAATGGTGGATGTGGAGGTGCTTGCATAGATCTTCTACATGTTGGGTTTCAAACAGTGTGCCATGATCTGTGAAGATGGTGGATGGGATGCCGAAGTAGAAAATGATGTGGTAGAGGATAAACTTGGATATTTGGATGCCTGTCGTGAGGGTGACTGGGATTTCTTTGACCCACTTTGTGAAGTACTCAGTGGCCATGATGATGTATTTATGTCCCTCAAAGGACAAGGGGTGATCTTACCAATGAGGTCGAAACCCCAACATGAAAATGGCCAGGATGGCGCAATGGGATGCAAATCTTATGTTGGAGCATGTATCAGATTAGCATGTTGCTGACAAGGTAAGTATTTCTTTACAAATTCACAAGCATCATGCTCCATGGTAGGCCAGTAGTACCCGATTCTGAGAAACTACTTAGCTAAGACCATACCACTTGTATGGGCACCGCAGATTTTAGCGTGCACTTCTTGCAAAGCCTGGGCAACTTCAGTTTCATATAAACATCTGGAGAGAATGTTATGATAACCTTGATGATATAGGGTGTTAGCTACAATAGTGTAGAGGGAAGCTCTGGGAATGAGGTTTTTGCATTGGGTGTGGGTGAGGTGAGGGGATACGATACCATTTTTTAGAAAAGCATGGATATCATGGTTCCATGGGGATTGAGAACCAAACAAGACACAGACTCGATTGACATCATCACTCTCATATGTTGGCGCATGAAGCTTCTCAACTAAGAATTCATACTATGTTGCATCACATGGAATTTCTAGGAGGGACCCAATAGTAGCCATTGCATCGGTAGCTTTGTTATGCAAGTGTGGTACTTGTGTGATCTGTAGATTGAGGAAATTCTCTTTCATTTTGTCTACCATTTCCTTGTAAGGTAGTACTTTGTCATATTTTGTTTGCAATTCATCTAAGACTTTCTTGATGATGAGCTGAGAGTCACCAAAGACCTAAATTTTGGTGATGTTCCATTGGATGGCCATGCTGAGTCCTGCAACTAGTGCCTCATATTCTTCTATATTGTTAGTGCAGGGAAATCCCAATTTGAATGATTTCAAGATATTGTCACCTTGTGGGGTGATGAACCATATGGCTACCCTAGAACCATGAGCTGTATAGGATCTATCAAAGAATAGTTTCCAAGCCAATTGTTCTTCTACCATGCATAAGTGCTCATTAGGAAACTCCATGATTAAGGGATAAGCAACGACCAATGGTGCCTCTGCCAACTAATCTATTATGAATTTCCCTTTGATGGCCTTTATGTCGATGTAATGAATGTCAAACTCTCTTAGAAGCATTACCCATTTAGCCATTCAGCCTGTGAGAGTTATTTTTTATAGTACATACTTGAGTGGATCAACTTTTGATATGAGTTGAACAGTGTGACTGAGAATGTAATGGAAAATTTTCTGAGTGGCGAAAACCACTGCCAAGCATGTTTTTTCCATTGGTGTATAATTCATCTCATAACCTACCAAAGTGTGTCTGATGTAGTAAATAGCTTGTTCTTTTCCATTGTCATCTAATTGATCTAGAAGTGCCTCTAGTGATGTTGTTGCAGATATGTATAAGATGAGAGGTTTACCTGGTGTAGGTGGTACTAAGATGGTGTATTTTCCAGGTATCCCTTGATCTTGTCAAAACTTCTTTGGCATAAAGTATCCCATTTGAAGTTGTTATCTTTCTATAGGAGATGCATGAAAGGTTGGCACTTATCGGTGAGTTGTGAGATGAAACACCGCACTGATTGGAGCTTTCCTTGTAGACTGCGCAGTTGTTTGAGTATCCTTGGTGGAGGCATTTCCATGATGGCTTTGAATTTTTTAGGATCTATCTTGATGACACACCTTGATACAATGAAACCAAGGATCTTTCCTTATGTGACCCCAAAGGCATATTTCTTGGGATTGAGCATGAGTCTATAATGACGGAGATGATCAAACATTGCCTCTAGGTCATTTATGTAATCTATTCTTTTTTGAATTTAGCCAAAATTTCATCCACATAATCTTCAAGGATCTTATGAATCATGTCATGGAAGATAACTATCATGGCCCTCTGATATGTAGCTCTGACATTCTTTAGCCCAAATGACATCATGTGATAGCTGAAGGTTCTCCATGGGGCTTTGAATGATGTCTTGTATCAATCTTCTTCTGCGATGTGGATCTGATTGTATCTTGAAAATCCATCCATAAAAGAAAACATCTCATGTCTGATTGTGAGGTCCACGATCATGTCAATATTGGGTAATGGAAAATCATCCTTAGGACATGCTTTGTTGAGATCACAAAAGTCTGTGTAGATTCTGATTGAGTTTTCAGGCTTGGAGACTAGCGCCATGTTAGAAATCGAGCCTGAATAATAGATTTCTCTGATGATCTTAGCTTGTAAAATTTTCTCCAATTCTATTTTGACCAGTAATGCTACCTTAGGATGCATTTTGCAGAGTTTTTTCTTGACTGGCTTGATGTTTGGATCCACTGATAAGGGATGCACCATGAGGTCTGGGTCCAGCCCAGGCATGTAAGAGTGGGACCATACAAATATGTTAGGATATTCTCTAAGAAGAGTTGTGAAGGACATTACTTCTTCCTTTGTTAATGATGCTGTAATTTGAGTGAGCCGAGGCTATTCTTCTATACCCAGATTGACAGGTTTGGTTTCTTCAATGATGATGGATGACTGCTCTCATTTGTAATCATGGATAACAAGGATAGGATAACCTCTATATCCTTGTTCCTCATAAAGTTTTTCACTAGGAGATATGCCCTTTATTTTTATCTTTTTTCTGATCAGAGAGTGCCCCAGAGGGGTTTTCCCTAGGAGACTCATTTTGTTCTTTTTCGTTTGATTTTCAATTTTACAGCTGAAGACCTCCTCTCCCCCAAATTATGCCGCAGGGTCCAAGTGGTATACATGTGTATAGGATTGCCCCTAGTTTGGTTTTTGAGTTGTTGCTCCCATGAATCTTAGGAGCGTGGTCACGCTTTTGAACTTGTCTATAGTGACGCTGCTTGCTTGGTCCCAGTCTATGAGTTCTAGATGGATGAGGGAAAGGTCTATGAGATTGAGGGATAATTGGTGAAGAAAAACATTACTGAGGAAGATGTCATCATTAATATTTTCATAAGCTCTCACTATTTTCTCTTCCAGGATGTCTTTGAATTCGTGTATGTTTCTCAGGCGAATGTGATAAGTTAGACTGGTTTCATTAGTGCCCCCAGTCATGTTATGACCAAAGCCAGATGTATCATGTTCAAAGCCTAGACTAATGTGTCTTTTTAGTTTAAAGGGCTAAATGGGAGCTCTCATTCCTTGTTTGTCAGGGCCTAGTCCGCATCCTTGATAGTTCCATTTTTCAGTGACCAGTTTGTGGGTAGATGGATATTTGCCTGAAGTGATTGAGGAGGTCACTGTTAGTAGGTGTGGGATCTTTATATAACTAGTTGTTGATATCAGGTGTCATTTCCTAGCTATTCAGAATGCCATGGGAAATAAAGGTAATAGAACCTAGTTGTGTTGGCTCAGGTTCCTTCTTCTTTATGTGACTAGATAGATGTCCATGAGTACGTGGATCTTTTGGTAGGGCTCTGACAACAAAAGCATCGGTGAGGTTGTATTCTCTGCATCCTTGGTGATCTATCTTGATGGTGGAAAGAGTGGATGGAAGGATACACTAGTAAATTTGACCTCAATTTTTTATGGCAATTGGTCGAAATTTCGACAGTAATTGGTCAAAATTTACGACCAAAACTTTCGTCGGTCTTTTTTTGTCAAAATTTTGACGTATTTATAATTGGTCGAAATTTTGACCAAAAAAAAGGTCAAAATTTTGACTGTAGCTCTTCCTCACTTTGCTAGAATTCACCGTCAAAATCTATAGGGAAATGGTCAGAATTCCGACCAATATATGGTCAAAATTTCCACCAAAACATTGGTGGAAAGCACAGAATGAACGTCGAAAGCTCTTCCCGTAATGGTCAAAATTTTGACCAATATTTGGTTAAAATTCCACCAAAACATTGGTGGAAAGCATAGCATTGCCGTCAAAATCTTTAGTGTAATGGTCAAAATTTTGACCAATCGTTGGTGGAAATGAACCGTGGGATTGGTCGAAATTTCGACCAATGTTAAAAAAAAAAAAAAAAAAATTTGTTTTTTTTTTTTTTTTTTAAATTTTTCTTA
>MU225962.1:3032224-3076555 GCA_018584345.1 Thuja plicata | reverse complement strand
GCCGGGGACCCGCATGCACTTCAATCAATCATGCATCCCTATGCAGACGCTCGGCCTTTGTCGTCAACCTCACCATCCGCTCCGCTCTTACAGAATGGACTCAACCTCACTCATATGCATGCGCTCTCCGCGCTCTGCCTATAAATTCAATCATAAAATCCCTGGCCGAACCCACCCCATGGCTCACCACTATCTCCCCTAATGGATGGCTCTCCCAATGGCTCTGGTTGTGAACTCTCGACCGGTCGAGCCCACGCCCCCGCCCCCTACCTGAGCGATTTGATCTATCTGGCCCTTTAGAATAGTAAGGGCAGCTGTCACTATTCAATCCACCCCTCTCTTTGGATATGGCGTGCTCAGATAGAGAGGATACTACTCTCCGAATGAAGAGACCCCATATTTTCTTTTCTTTTAATTTTTTTTTTAAAACTCTTAATCCTGTTTTGGTCGAAATTTCGACCAACACGGGATTAAAAATTAAAAAAATAAAAGCTTTCCTTTGTAATGCGACCAAGCTAAACATTGGTCAAATTTTTTGGTCGAAATTTGAGCTAAAATGTAATAGTGATAGTGCTTGGATTAGGAAAGTTTTTTGAGGAAGTGGTGATGGATGTCCCAATGTCAATTCTGAGATAATGAGTTGAATGTGGATAGGAGGCTTACATCGCACGCCAGTATGTGAAGGGCTAGGGATCAGCATGGATGGTGATCTCAATCCCATTGTGGGGGAACTTTATGCACTAGTGGTAGGTGGAAGGGATGTCCTTCATGGAGTAGATCCACGGGCATCCAAGGAGGATGTTGTATGGGAGGTCACGATCGACCACATGACATGTTGTTTCTTGTACTGTTTGGCCCAATTGGATAGGAAAGGAGATTGTGCCTTCTGAGGTACATTCCAGATTATCGTATGCATTGATAGTGATGATGTCACTCAGTATTTTTTCCTCAGAGTATCCTAGTTTCTTAACAAATCTCAAAATGCAAAGATTCAAGGCTGAACCATTATCTATCATGACCCATTTGATGGCAAAGTTTTTTATCATGACTGCGATGCAAAGGGAAGGATTGTGATCAGGCTCAACGGATGGCATGTCTGAGGTTTTGAAAGATATTCTATATGAAGAGGAAAAGTGTCTTACAAGGTTTTGGAACTGGCTAGTGTCGATATTGCTAGGTATACGAGACTCTTGGAGAGCTTTGTTCAGGATTTCTTGATGTATGGGTGATGTACAAAGGAGATCTAGGATGGAGATTTGCGCAAGGTATTCCCTAGATGTTCCAATAGATTATACTGTGCCACAGAGGATGAGGCACTACTAGCATTGGCAATAGTTATGCATCCTTGATGTGTGGTCATTGCATAGTTGGTATCAGCACCTTTGACATGGATAACATTTACTGATAGTTTGACCTGGGATATGCAACCAATTAAGTTGCCAAAATCAACATAAGTTGTGGTTTTATTACTGGTATTATCTCCTTGTTTTCCTTTACCTTGATTGGATGTTTGAGCAGTGTTTGTGTTGGTAGGTCCCTTGTTGTTGTCATGGTTAGGGAGCACATTTTGGTAGATTTTCATATCACTGTTGGGTGAGGTCTTGGTTGTGGAATCTACTTTGATTTTATTGCAATCAATGAGGTCTTGGATATAGTGCTTCAATTGCATGCACTTGATAGTAGTGTGTCCCTTAACATGATGATAATCACAATGTACTCATTTTACTTATACCATTGTGGTTTAGGAGTAGAGTCCTCAAAGGGTTGCATCGATGGTAGGTATACACTCAGGTTTTCTTTCACCATTCTATGGACTATGACATTGATAGGTTCCCCCAAGGGAGTGAACATGCGTTTAGGTGTGTAGTGATCTCTACTCAGTCTGTTCTATCCTTGCTGGAGTGATATTGCCTTTGTTCAGTTTTGGGGATTCTCATAATTGTGTTGATAGTTGGTTTGTGCAACCTATTGTGGGCGTGTGTTTTGTTGTTGTGCTACTTGATGTTGTGTTTCTTTTTGATATGCTGGGGGAGGTGGCACTTTTTGATATTGTGGTTTCTAGTAGGTCTGCATGGGTATTTTATGTTGGTAGAGTTGATGTTGATATGTTGGGGTGGGTGTTTGAGGACCTGCAACAATGATCTGGACATGTTTAGTGTTTTTAGCTCTGTCTGTTATGACATTTTTGTTCTTTTTACAATAGCATGAGTGATAATTGTTGTTTTTTTTGGGTTGTGGTTCCTTGTAGTACTTTATGGCATCATCTTCTACAAGACCCCGTTCAAGATCCATGCCCTTTCCTCTGATATCTTGATATGTTTGTATGTAGATCATGCGCATGTGGTAGGCTAGTTTTGGATGGAGATTGTTAATGAAGATTGTGATGAGGTGTTTCAGGAGGTTGATTTGACAATCTCATAATGAGTCCTTGCTAGCATTGTATGTAGTATTCTAAGCTCTCTCCTCATTTATTTTTGGAGGTGCATAAGTCTAGAAGGAAGAGTTCATTCTCAATGTTGTGTGTATACTATGCTACAAAATTCTTGGATAGCTCTACAAATGTGGACATTGTACCATAGGGGATCTTGTAGAACCAATCAAGAATGGTCCCTCCCAAACTCTTAGGGTATAGTTTCGTGAGGAAGTTATCATTGTAGGCCACTTCTTGGCATGCCATATAGAACACCTTGATATAACTGACTAGATCCCCCTTTCCTTGATATTTGTCAAATTTAGGTGTTTCAAAGTTCTTAGGAAAGGGGATGCTCATGATGGATCGATCAAACAGATAGGGACATACTAAATCAAACTTGAATGCCTTTGTCTCAGTCCTAGCTCGCAGCTCTTTAAGGGAATTCTTCATTTCTTCCCATTCTTGGTTGACTAGTGGGGGATTGTTAGTCCCTGTCATGTTGATCCTGCTTGTGATTTATGGGACGAATGAATCTGGTGAATACAAAGGGTTTTGCAGAGGGTATTATGGTGTTTGA
Source organism: Thuja plicata (assembly GCA_018584345.1). Lineage (NCBI taxonomy): Eukaryota > Viridiplantae > Streptophyta > Pinopsida > Cupressales > Cupressaceae > Thuja > Thuja plicata. Next base: position 3,073,565 of record MU225962.1, on the reverse strand, counting down.
TATGGAGGTTTTTGGTCAGCATAGATGGGCTATTGTGGTGGGAACTGTGGCTGAGGGAATATTGCAGTGGAGGAGGTGGAAAAGCCTAATGTGGTTGTTGTAACTATTGGAAGTAGGCTTGTATTTGCTGAGGTGTTAGATAAGTGGGTTGAGCCTGTTGCGCACCTACATAGGGTGGTGTTGTTGCATTGCAAAGGTATGGGGGATATGTGATTTGTGTTGGAATTTCCCCAGTGAGTGGAGTGAAGAAAGTGGTTTTGGCAGGACTACTAGGTTGTTGTAGCGGTGGAACAATTTGTGATGCAGCTAGAGATGGCATGGATAGGCAACTGGTGAAGTTGGGTTACTATTGCGAAATGGGCCAGATGGTGGGTTTCACCCTCGCAAAAGGATTAGAAGTCTACTATAGTAATTGGGAAATGAGGGGGATTTTGTGTTGCGGTGCCAATTGTTGTTGTTGGGAAGGTTGGATAGGAGGTTGTGCGGTGGTGAAAGGATTCAACTATTGTTTTTGTGTGTAGGATGCAAATGGATTGGTGGTCTGCTGTTGTTCTTTCTATGGTTATTGTTGCTGAGGTTGTTGCTGAATAGGTGGGATGGGATTTTGCACTGCGGTGAAGGAATTGAACTATGGTTGTAGTACTTGGGATACAAATGGATTGGTGGTATGTTGCTGGGGTTGTTGCTGAGTGGGTTGGATAGCGGATTGTGAGGCTCCAAATAGGTTGGTGAATGTTTTTTGCGGTTGGGAGGTGAGTGGGTTGGTGCTCTATGTCTATGTGGGGATGCCTAAGGCTTGCATGGTGGCTTGAGAATAGTTCCAAGTGGAAGATGAAGCACCTTGTGTTGTTTGATCGAATTGAGAAACTTGTGGTGGATGATTTGGGTTGGATTGTGCTTGCGAAAGAAGGGTTGGCATACATTGTGATTGTGTTGCTAGTGGAGCATGGAAAGTGGGCCCTTGTGGAAATAAGGGTTGGTTGTAATGATTCATGAGTGGCATGCCTATGGTGAATTGTGTTTGTTGTTGATGAGATATTGGGGTGAAAAATGGAATGGATGATGGTACGGAGGTGCTAATGGTTTGCGTGCTCTGCGGGTATGAACTGGTAGATGGATTTAGAAAAGGCTAAGCAGTGAGTGGTGAAGTGATAGCTTGCTGAGTGTGGACTGGTGGTGGTGGGAATTGTGCCACAGATGACAGGAATTCTTATGAGGGTGTAGCAACTGTGGGTTGGATAAGTGTAGGTGCTTGTGGAATGATGGAAGGTATTACTTGCGGTGTTGATGGTGGATTAGGAGGTGAGGCTCCCAGGACTGTGACAAGGGTAGATTGAGGTGCAAGGTGCATGATGGATGGTGGGATGGAAGGTTGGAATATTTGTGATATGAGAGACCATATCTATAGATCTCATTAAAGGGGGTCAAAAACTTCATTTTGAATGGTAAGAGGAATTGCTCTTGAAATTTCCATAGGTCGTGTGATAAGTGTTGGTATAAGCCAAGGTGGGAATTGGATTCCTTGTTGTTGAATGTCTCTGAGTACATGAATAATGTTGCATCCACTCATGGCATTCACCATGTGAACATGTCCTGGATTATTTATGAATCTCTATAGTACTCACAGTTGGAATCTCATTTGTGTCTACCCAAATGTGTTGGATAGGTGTGTTCTATTGTGGATCAAATGAATGCATTGCATTTGTTTGATTAATTGTTGGATCAAATGAGCTAGCTACCAGATTAGGGTTCATGTCTTTCCTCTTCTTAGCAGTGTGTGTGATGGGTGGCATGAAATGAATGCCCTAAAGGGATGTGAAATGCAAGATGCAAATGCAAGGATATTCCTAAAACTAAGGATAATGATGTTATGACTAGGATTAAGATGATGCATCTACGATGATGAGGATGCTTCCTAAGGATAAAAAATGACTTGGTGCCAAAATGGATAAAGGGTTTCTTTCCCTAATGTAGGATCAAGTGGATGATGATTTCCAACCTAAGACATACTTGTGTTCTTCGGCCGAGGAGATTCTTTATCAACACAAACCAACCTTTTTCTCAAGGTGATGAGGTTTACACAGACAAATTTGATTATCCTAGGAGAATTCTTAGCCTAAGGACATTTAAGATATGGTTATGATTAAGGATGCAGGTCAATCGACTCTAAAAAGGATGAGACACCAAGCATGAGATCGATGTAGGATTAGGCCAGGATGATGATACTAGGATGATGATGCTAGGATTGATTGGATTTGATTTAGGATAGGATGGGATTGATTTAGGACTGATTAGGACTGATTTAGGATAGGATAGGATGATCTACGATTGACTGCTAAGATTGTGATAGGGTGTGTGTGATGTGCTTCTAAGGATGATGACTAAGGATGTAAAAATGCATGCTATGTGATCTAAGAAGAGGAGGAATGGGTGATGATTTAGCTAGTCATATTGTTCAAATATAATGAAGACAGTGTTCAGATGATATTTTCTTTGAAATTGAGCAACCTTGTTGTATATCACTTTTTCGAATTCTCCCCATTTATGAATCTCTCGTTTGATGGAATCAATGATGTGTTGACACTTTTTGGCCTCTTGGGTTATGCTCTTTTGTTCTCTGTATATGGGAGGAAAAGGAATCTTCTCTTTCTTATGCTTAATGGAATTGGACATGAGCTTAGTTTGAAAGATGTTTTAGGGTGAGGCACTGACTACGGAAAGTATGCCTTGGGTGCATTTTTAAACAAATGATGATTTTGGGTATTCTGAGCAAACAGTCTTGCAAGAGGCAAAGCAACCTTGCAAGAAGCATACAAATGTTGATCTCTTTGGAAAAATGGTGTAGAGAACCTCCAATTTTGGTGTGGTTTGTGTGTTTTATGGTTGTGTTAGGTGTTTTGTGTGGGTTGTAATGAGATCCACTAGGTTGGATCCAAATTTGTTCCTCTCCATGATTGTAAGAGCCAAAAGTGCTCCTAGGTGATATTGTGGTCAATTTGACCTAGAAAGGTAAAAGTTGCTATTTTTGTGTAACTCGGGTTTAGAGTGTCTTATAGGACCCTAAGTAACCTAACTAGGGTCATGGAAGTAAAAAAAATGCATCAATTTGACTAAAATTGTCAAATAGCAAAAGATGCTAGCAACTTTTAAAATTTGCTTGAGCAACTTTTGCAAAATTTTACAAGAAGTTGCGAATTGAGGTTGGAGCGGTTGTAACTACCCATGCTTGGGTATTTGAGAATGGATCAATGATTTTCAGAAGGTTAATGGAGTTTTGGATTGCACAACACTTTTGTGAACCCTCTGTACAGATGTCAAACTGTGTTTTCTTGTAATTTGCAATGTTTCTTACTTTCTATACTGTTGTGTACGGATTGGATTGGGTGATCGAACCCCATGGGGGTTTATTTTTTTAAATCATCTTTATTATTCACATAGTATTTTTATTTCAAGTTAACATAGTGTAAAGTTTTAGTAGGATTTAAGCCACTGGTCTGCAAGTTCAATTTACAGAGTTGCAGAGGTAAATATGGCTCTAACCTAAGCATCCACTGTAAAAAATGTATGAAACCATAGGAGATGAAGGGTTAGGGTCTATAAATAATTATTTTTCATTTTTTTTTTTTTTTTCAATGGGATTCCTAAACTTGGAATGAAGCCCTATGCCTGACTGCTAGGACTAGGTGAGGCTGGACAGGGTAAAGATTGGATTGCATAGAGCACCCATGATCTCGGATGGTGAACTTAGTGGAATGTGTAGAAGCCCTAAAGTGTTCTCATGAAGAATAAAAAGGTGAGAGATGATGACAACAATTTCAAAGACCAATTTGGTGGCATTTTCCCTTGATTGGTCCAAAGGCCTAAAAGATAGGCTGGAAACTAGGGCCTTGTGATAACTAGGGTTGTGGGTGCATTGAGAAACTAGGATTTTGGATTCTAGTAGGGTTGGTGGATAGATTTAATATTTTAAAGGTCTTCTATGAGGTTGTTTGGAATAATTTGGAGCTTTAGACCCAAAATAGTGAAAATTGACCTACTAGGAAATAGGCCCAATTAGGCCTCCTAGTGCATTTGTCAACAATTGGATTTTTGAAGTATCCATAAGTGTGGGAAATGTTTCCAATGGAATTTTAATGGGAAAAGGACATAGGAAAGAGTCTATGAGGTTTATGGGGAAGACCCTAAGCAAGGGTTTGGGATTCTACAGGAAAGATCTAGTGAAAAACCTAGGAAGTTGAAGAACTAGTTGGACTAGTTGATCTTAGATGTACTTTGTGTCTTCAACAAATCAACTATACCTAGGAGGCAAGTTGATATAGAGGATCTAGGATATCCATATTGGATAAGTACACATGGAGGAGTAACCATTGGATGGTTAGTAAAAGGGATAAACATTTTGGAGGAAAGAAAGACTAGAACCCTAAACCCTCTACTTCAAAGTGGTATCAGAGCCAAAATTTCTTTAAGTTTGGTGTATGTATGAAGGGGGGGAGAGACAAGAGGTTGAAAACATGCCTTTTAAGTAAATTAGTAGGGATTCCATTGTAGAATTGGTTCAAGGCCTCTTGGAGAAGGCTAGTGTGTTAGAACCAAGGAATAAGAAGAGAATAACTGAATGGGGAGATGAGAGTGATGATGAAACTGAAAATTAGTTAGGAGAATCTAAAGGAAAAGAAGTGGAAATGGATAAAGAAAAAAGGTGTTCTTGGATGCCTTCAAATCCATCAACAAAGATAGTATGGAATATATACCTTACTATTGTGGTAGCTTGAATGGTGAAGAGTTATTGGATTGGTTAGAGGCCATAGACAACTAGTTTGACTACAAGGAAGTGTCAGAGGAGAAGAGAGTCAGCTATGCAAAGGATAGACTCAAGGGATCTGCATTGGTGTGGTGGAACATGATGTAAGATGACAGGGTAGCCATTGGTAAGAAGAAGATAGCTTCATGGGAGAGAATGAAGATTAGAATGAGGGCACAATTGCTACCCACTGATTATGAGATCCAAATGTATCAGAAGTTGCAGAACTTGAGACAAAAGGAGTTGACAGTAAGTGCCTACACTGAGGAGTTCCAAAAATTGAGCCTAAGAGAAAGAAGGAAAGAAGAGGAGGTAGAAAAGGTAGCAAGTTACATCAATGGGTTGAGACAAGGATTCAATATGAAATTAGTATGATGGCTCCTGATAGTATGCACAATTTTTTTTAGTTAGCTTTGAGAGAAAAGGAGAAGACTAGAAGGAGGAATGATTTCTACCAAAGAGGTAGGGGTAATAACAATAGAGGATTCATAGGTAGGAGTAACTTTGGCAGAGGACAAATCCCAAGTAGACCAAAAGATAATTATTCTATGGATAATAGTGGGGGTAATTAGTTCAGAGGGTCATTTTAAAGAGGAGGATATAGAGGAAGAGGACCACAAAGGGGTAGATTCTAGTCACAAGGAAGGTCCAAATCTGTCTTCAATTGCAGATGTTACAATTGTAATCAAGTGGGCCATACAGTGGGCATATGCCCTAACAAGAAATTCACATCATCTATGGTGGAAAGAAGAAATCATTTGGTGCAAGAGGATGACACACAAAGTGTTAATTCTTCCATCTCCAAGGTAGGGCCAGTGTTGGATGGAGAGAATCTAATGTTGAGAAGGACTTTGTTGAAAGTTCCTAGTGTCATAGAACCACCTCAAAGAAATAACTTGTTCAAGACTACTTGTAGGTCCCATGGGAAGATCTGCAAGGTGATAGTGGAATCTGGATCCACAAAGAATATAGTGTCAACTGAGATGGTGGATAAACTAAAACTTAGGAGGATCCCTCACACCACTCCCTATAAAGTGTCATGGCTAAACAAGGGATAGGATATAGTGGTGGATGAACAAACAATGGTGGAGTTTGAAATAGGTGAGTATAAGGAAAAGGTCCTATGTGACATATTTCCCATGGATGCATGCCATCTCCTTCTAGGGCATCCATGGAAATATGATGTGAAGGCCATCCATGATGGTGAAAGGAATAGCTATGTGATTACCAAGCAAGGGAAGAAATTTCAAATGGATCATTTACAAGAACCTAATTAGGAGAAGCATGTGGGAACCAGTGTGATGCTCTTGAATGGAAAGGAGATTTTAAAGGTTATAAATAAGGAGAGAGGAGTCTATTGTGCAATGATAGTGAATCCAAAGGAGGAGACCAAGGAGAAAGTCAGTATGCCACAAGTGGTACAAGCACTGTTGGAAAAGTACCATGACATAGTTGATAATGGATTGCCTAGTGAATTACCACCCATGAGGGATGTGAGCCATCAGATAGACCTCATTCCTGGAGAAAACCTACCTAACAAAGCAGCATATAAGATGACACCAAGTCAAAATGCAGAGATAGTAAAACAAATTCAAGATTTGTTGGAGAAAGGGTCAATAAGGAAGAGTTTGAGTCCTTTTGTTATGTCAATTGTCCTTTCTCCTAAGAAGGATGTAAAATGGAGGATGTGCACTAACTCTAGAGCCATAAACAAAATCACAATTAGATATAGATTCCCGATGCCCCAGATTGGGGATTTGCTAGACAATTTAGGAGGTTCTTGTTATTTCTCCAAGGTGGATTTGAAGTCAGGGTATCACCAAATCAGACTTAGGTCTGGTAATAAATGGAGGACAGCCTTCAAGACAAATGAAGGGTTGTATGAGTGGCTAGTAATTCCCTTTGGCCTAACAAATGCACCTAGCACATTCATGAGGCTCATGAATGAAGTGCTAGTAGATTTCATAGGTAATTTTGTAATAGTTTATCTTGATGACATTTTGATCTTTAGCAGGTCTAAGGAGGAGCACATGAAGCATTTGGAAATGGTATTAAGGAGGATACACCAAGAGAAGTTGATGATCAATCAAGAAAAATGTGATTTCTTGAAAACTGAATTAGTGTATCTTGGTTTTGTGGTTGCTAATGGGTGTATGAAGATGGATCTTGATAAGGTCAAGTCTATTTTGGAATGGCCTACACCTAGCTCCATAGGGAATGTTAGGATTTTTCATGGTTTGGCCTCCTACTATATGAAATTTGTGAGGAATTTTAGTCATGTATGTGCCCTTATCCTCGACACTATAAAGGAGGAATCAAATGTCAGTTCAAGTGGATAGCAGCAGCAGATCAAGGATTTGAAATGTTGAAAAATAGGATAGCATAATTACCTACACTTAGGTTCCCCAACTTTAATCAGTTATTTGTTGTGGAGTGTGATGCTAGTAAGCTAGCCATAGGAGAAGTGTTAAGTCAAGAGGGACACCCTGTGGCATTCTTCTCAGAGAAGTTGAATGAGGCCAAACAAAAGTACTCCACCTATGATTTGGAATTGTATGCTATGGTAAAAGCCCTTAAAAAGTTGAGACATTATCTCCTACCAAGGGAATTTGTGGTCTACACAGATAAACATGCCTTTAGTTTCTTGAATGGGCAAGAAAAATTGAACCAAAGGTACCTTAAATGGGTAGAAGATTTTCAAGAATACACATTTGTGATCAAACACAAGAAAGGAGTTAGCAACAAGGTTCATGATGCTCTCACTAGAAGAGTACTAGCCATACAGGAGACACAGTTGCAAAGTGTGGGGATGAATGATTTGAAAGACCTCTAAAAAGAGGACAGAGATTTCAAAGATGCCTATGAGGCATGTGTAAAGTTCCAATAGGGATTTAAAGTGGATTTCACTGAATATATGTTGTAGGAGGGACTATTGTTCAAAGGACACCTAACATGTATACCTCAGTGCTCAATGAGGGAGAACATAGTGAAGGAGAAACACCAAGGAAGCTTGGTAGGCCACTTTGGAGTGGATAAGACACTTGAGAAAGTGAATAGGCATTATTATTGGCCTTGGTTATATTCAGATGTTAGGAATTTTGTGGAGCAATGTCAGATATGTCATAAGGCTAAAGGAAAAAGTAGTAACAGTGGATTGTATCAACCTCTATCCATACCTTAGAGGCCTTGGGAGTGCTTGAGCATGGACTTAATTTTGGGGTTACCTAAGACACCAAGGGGTCATGATAGTGTATTTTTTTTGGTGGGCTGGTTTAGAAAAATGGCACACTTCATTCCATGAAATAAAACCAATGATGCTTCACATTTTGCAGGCCTATTCTTCAAAGACATTCTAAGAATCCATGGATTGCCACTGAATATAGTAAGTGACAGAGATAGTAATATTGTGGGCCACTTTTGGAGGACCCTTTGGAAGATGCTAGGCACAAACTTGTCTTTCTCTTCAACCTACCATCCATAGTCAGATGGGAAAATGGAGGTAGTGAATAGGTCACTTGGGAACTTGCTAAGATGCTTGACTAAGCAACATGGACAATCATGGGATCACAGTATAGGCCACGCAAAATTTTCCTATAATGACTCCATTAATAAGATTACTAGTAAAAGCCCCTTTGAGATAGTCTATGGGACCAATCCTAGAGGGATCTTAGATTTAAGGGATCTCAATTTGTAGGACAAAAGGAGTGCCCAATGGGAGTCATTTGCAGAACAGATGAAGGAGCTTCATGATCAAGTCAAGAAGACTCTACAACAACAAGGGGAGAAGTATAAGGAAAAGGTGAAAAAATCAAGGAGGGATCTACAATTCAAGGTGGGGGATCTAATACTTTCTTACCTTAGAAAGAAAATACTACCCAATGGTTAGCCAACTAAGTTTCTCATGAAGAAGATAGGACCATTGAGGATATTGCATAAGTATGGAAAAAATGCCTATGAGGTGGAGTTGCCTCCTAATTTGGGAATTTCACCCATTTTTAATGTATGTGACATGTATCACTCAGACATTGGTCAGCAAAATCTTTCAGAGTTGGGGGAAGATGATTGAATCAAAGATTTTCCTACCCCAATCCCTCTGTAGTTAGACAGTATACTGGATTCCAAGGTTATTAAGAAGACAACGAAAGGTACTTACAAGGATTATCTAGTCAAGTGGTAGGGACTACCTGAAGGTGAGGCCACTTGGATGACTAAGGCATATATTATGAAGCATGGGGTCACCATTGAAGACCTCCTAACTCAAGGGACTGGAGTTCTTTGTGCCAGGTGAGTATGGTGTAGAGAACCTCCCATTATAGTGTGGTTTGTGTGTTTTAGGGTTGTTTTAGGTGTTTGGTATGGGTTTTAATAAGATCCACTAGGTTGGATCCAATTTTGTTCATCTCCATGTTTGTAAGAGCCAAAAGTGCTCCTAGGTGATATTATGGTCATTTTGACCTAGAAAGGTAAAAGTTGCTATTTTTGTGTAACTTGGGTTTAGAGTGTCTTCTAGGACCCAAAGTAACCTAACTAGGGTCATGAAATTCAAAAACATGCATCGAGTTGACTAAAATAGTCAAACAAAAAAAGATGCTAAAAAGTTGCTAGCAACTTTTGCAAATTTTTGCACGAAGTTGCAAATGGAGGTTGGAGCGGTTTTAACTACCCATGCTTGGGTATTTGAGCATGGATCGATGATTTTCAGAAGGTTAATGGATTTTTTGATTGCACAACACTTTTGTGAACCCTTTGTACGGATGTTAGACTGTGTTTTCTTGTAATTTGCAGTGTTTCTTGCTTTCTGTACGGCTGTGTACAGATTGGATTGGGTGATCGTACCCCATGGTGGTGTAGTTTTTTGAATTATATTTCTTATGCACATAGTATTTTTATTTCAAGTTAACATAGTGTAAATTTGTAGTAGGATTTAAGCCGCTAGTCTGTAAGTTCAATTTGCAGAGTTGCAGAGGTAAATATGGCTCTAACCTAAGCATCCACCATTGAAAATGGCTAAAACCATGGGGGATGAAGGTTTAGGGTCTTTACATAATTATTTTTCTTTTATTTTTGTTTTTTCAATGGGATTTCTAGACTTGGTATGAAGCCCTATGGTTGACTGCTAGGAGTAGGTAAGCCTGGACAGGATAAAGATTGGATTGCACAAAGAACCCATGATCTCGGATGGTGAAATTAATGGCATGTAGAAGCCCTAAAGTGTTCACATGAAGGTTAAAAAGGTGAGAGATGGTGACAGGAATTTTGAAGACCAATTTGGTGGCATTTTTCCCTGACTGGTCTAGAGGCCTAAAAGATAGGCTGGAAACTAGGGCCTTGTGATAACTAGGGTTGTGGGTTCATTGAGAAACTAGGATTTTGGATTCTAGTAGGGTTGGTGGATAGATTTAATATTTTAAAGATCTTCTATGAGGTTTTTTGCAAGAGTTTGGAGCTTTAGACCCAAAACAGTGAAAATTGACCTACTAGGAAATAAACCCAATTAGGCCTCCTAGTGCATTTGTCAACAATTGGATTATTGAAGTATTCATAAGTGTGGTAAATGTTTCTAATGGAATTTTAATGGGCCAAGGACATAGGAAAGAGTATATGAGGTGTATGGGGAGGATCCTAAGCAAGGGTTTTGGATTCTAGGGGAAATATCTAGTGAAAAACCTAGGAAATTGAAGAACTAGTTGGACTAGTTGATCTTAGATGTACTTTGTGTCTTCAAAAAATCAACTATACATAGGAGGAAATTTGATAGAGAGGATCTAGGAGATCCATATTGGAGAAGTACACATGGAGGAGTAACCATTGGATGGTTAGTAGAAGTGATAAGCATTATGGAGGAAAGAAAGACTAGAACCCTAAACCCCCTGCATTACAAAAGGACTTCAAAACTTTTGGATTGTGTATGTTCAAGATCTCTTTTTCAAAAGGTTTGTAACGTTGCATGCACACACAAGAAATTCAACCTAAGGATTATATTATGTTGAAAACCTTTTCTTTCATACCTAGGCACACACATGAGAGATAATCAGAATACGACCATCACCAAGCATGCGGCTCCAGTCATTATGCTTTATTATTCGACTCAAAATGCTCAAGGTGGCACGAATGTGCAAGTTTCTCGGGGAAGTTACTATCTTCCTTTCCCAGCCAATTATCAATATTATGGAGTTGAAATAGGTAGGTTGTTATTTTATCAGTTGCTAGTAATTTTGTGGAGTCCCCGCGATCGGTTTGTATGATGTTACTCACTTAAGAGCCTAGTTCGACCATGCCAATATGCTCGGGATATTCACCCAGTATGGACTACCATCGAACACAACTCACCCAAGATTGAAGGGATGTAAAATTGACCTTTGGGTCGCGCCTTATTTCTATACCGACCAAAGGATTTACTGGTTTGGGGTCATTCTCTAGAAGGACTTGTGATTCTTCTGGACATGCCCCTCTAAGAAGATTGAAAAGTTTGAATGGTCACAATCATCTTTATCTTGCACCAACAACCATAAAATATAGTGGGAGAGGATAGTGCATGAAGTGAGGTTGCATTCTACAAAATATTTTTGCAAGTGCACCAAAGACACAAAGCACATGATTAATTTCATGATAAGTTAGGGAATGTTTGTTTTGATCTAATACAAAAATGAACTTGCACATTTGCTTATTTTATGTGCACCAAAGTGAAATGTTGTTTTCCTTTGTTCAATTGTCTTTATGCATTCAAGATTGAGTTCATTTTGATTGTTCAGTTTTAAACCCAAGTTTGAAATGTGTTTGATTGCCTTGTTTAGTTTTTAAACCCAAAATGAAGTGTTTTTGAGAGTTGTTTCTCAATTTTCCTTTATCGCACTCAAGATTTTATTTGTTTGATTGTTCAATTTTAAGATCTAAAATGAAAGTGTTGATTTCTTGTTTAGTTTTAAAGCCCAAAATGAGATGTTCGATAGCCTTGTTCATTTTTAAACCCAAAATGAGATGTTTGATAGATTGTTCAGTTTTAAAGCCCAAAATGAGATGTTTGATTGCTTGTTTAGTTTTAGATCCAAAATGAAAGATGCTAGATTGAATGTCCAATTTCAAAACCTAAAACAAAGTGTTGATTTCCTTATGCATTCAAGATTGATTTTTCTTGAATTGTTCAATTCCTAAAGGGCATTCAAGAGTTGTGTTCGATTTGATTAGATTAGTGTGCAAAAGAATGGGTGACTTTGAATGTGTGCACCTGATTTATGATGGGGAATCTGATAAAATGGATTTCAAATCTGAATGTAACTCTCAGTCATCTTTCCAATGCTTTTTGAATCATTCAAAATGAAGCTTGTATGCAAAAGTTAAGAGTGTTTCTGTGAAAGTGCCTTGTTATGGATTGCAAGGTTGAAAATCAGCTAAGTCTCTGATGACGTCATCCAACAATGTGATTAAATTTGATGGTCGTATGGCTGTCATATAAAATACAATAAGCCTATGTAGGTGACGGCTGGATGAGTGTCAATTTATTTCCTGACAAAATGCTTGTGTGGCAAAAGAGCTGATGTGTCTCATGATGTGGCAAATGACTGAGCTATCTATACTGGTGGCTGGGCATATATGCCACATGGATGCTTCTAATTCACCCATTTGGAGGGCTTCTACAACTGAGGTGGTGGTGGTGGATATGATCATGAGCTAAGGTGGTGAGGCAGTAGGAGTGTCGAGATGAGGATGTCTTGCAAGCAGCTTGGCATGGGTGAGGCAGTGCAGGTCATTAGGATCGAGGTAAGGCTCAGAGCTCACCGACTTGGTAATGTAGGCGAGGTCCATGTCACTGTACATGACATGGAATTTGCAGGGAAACCAAGGTCACATCTCGGCGGAGGAGGTGGATCGGGGGATGAGGCGCGACACAGAGGAGACGAACTCAGAACCAAGCTAACAACTCAGGACCGAGTTGCCAACGTGGGGAGAGGGAAGCGTGGGGATCTTAGCGTAGGTGGAGGGGAGGATATGTGTGGTAGAGGGTTGAGAAGAGGCGGGTTTCAGAGTGGAGATGGACGGGCTGTGGGGTGGAGATAGATATGGTATCATGGGGGAGGTTTCAAAGTTTTAGTCCCACATGCGTGGGAAAATTGAACTTTGGGTGGCTTAAATGCACGAACCAACACAAGATAAGTTGAAGAAAAGGCCAAGGTCTCAGGTGCTTGAGGCAAATCTTGGATTTGGGGATTGATGGCGAGATAGCCTGCAGAGAAATTTAAGATAGAGGTGGACTAGAAAAAATCTTAGAAACAAACTTTTTTAATAAGCTCTGTAATTTTGCCTTGGTATGTATGCAAGAAATCCGCAGTCTGTCTCAATTCATGTGCAAGCCTGTTTGCAAATATCATTTTCTACATATTTGATTTGGGTGGGAATAGGCAATTTTAAAATCATTTTGACTAGAACGACAATCTGGACGCAACGGTGGAGTCTGTTTTAAGCCAAAATACTTTTTGAACCTGCGAGTCTATAAACCCAAAACTCAAGAACAACCATTATATTAGTGAAAACCTACCTATGAAGTGGGTCCCATCAGGCATGCCAGAAATGTGAGCAGTAAAATTAGTGTGTCAAAAAGGAATACAATAATTAAATAAAGCACTTAACACCTAATAAATAAAAACCACACTCATGCTTGGACTAAAAATGAAAACTTAAAAACCATAAAAGACTAAGGATTGCAAACCTCCCTAAAACAGAATCCAAGCTCCCTTTTGATGTTTAAATTTACCCATTGTTGTAGATGTATGCTCAATATATTTTCTTCAAGCTTCAAGGTTGGACATATTTGGCTCTTAAAAACTACATTATAACTCTGCTTAAAAGATAGGATAACTTGTGAAAGAGAGGGGCTCCTTATATAGGAAAATGGAGAGAAATGGACGGTTCAGATGTAAACCTGGAGAGTGGCTAAGATGCATTTGGGAGAGAGCACAAGGATTGTGCTTCTCCAAATGCCTCTCATTGTGACAAGTGTCACAAGGAGAGAGGGTGTGAGAGGATGAGGAATGTGACCATTTAGGAGAATATGCAAAGTGGATGGGAGAAGACTTTGGGGATAAAGTGTGTAAGAATACTGTAAGAACCCTTAAAGGGATGTGTAAGAGAATTAAAAGGCATTTAAGATGGCATTAATAAGGCATGGGTGGGAATTTATGAGAGGGCTTGAGAAGTTTGACCTTGGAAAAGGAGTTGAGTTCCTAATCCTAGGATTAGGAATGTGACAAGCTTAGGGAGTGATAAGGATTAGGGTTAGAGGTTAAGAGGGGTGATTAGGTAGATGTGATGGGAGGAGAGAGAATGAGTGGAGGGTTAATTAGATGATTAGGATCAATTAGCTAATGAAGAAGGGTTAGCATGTGTGAAGGGGTTGGGTTGAGTTAGAACTCAAGGTTAGGTGGCTGGGATTGGTTAGGTTAGGGGTTAAATTGAATAAAGTTGAATATTCAATTCACAAGTGGAGGGAAAATAGATAATATGAATTAAGTTAAATGAATAGATTTTATTCATTCAACTTAATAGAAGAATAGGGATAACATAAATCAATTAGGTAATGGGTAATTACTTAATCAATGATGTTCTAGGAGGGCACTAAATATTATTAACATGTTTTAATCAGATTTAGGTGTCTACAATTTTAAATTCATGAAAACACTGTGATTTTTTTGCAAATTTTTTGTGGTTTTCGACTACAAAATAGGGAGACCATGGAGTACAGATGCTGAAAAAATTGTGAAAATCTATTAGGTTTTTTGGTTTTTGAAATTTGGTCAATGGTGCATTTTGTAGGGAGCTTAGTCACGTCCCTTATTTTCTAGACCTTGAAAAGGAATTTAAGCTCTAATGGATACTTTATCTTTTAGCATAACATTGGCATTAAAAATGCCTCAAATGACACTAGGACAAGGCTTCTTGATTATTGTTGGAATAACCTCCTTATGCGTTTGGTGAACTAAAATTCATAACACATCTTCAAAGGTTGTTCTCTATCAATTACACTACATGTGTTAGAAAGATCTAATTACACCTCTTGTGAACCTTCATTATCTATCTTGAACAACCTCCTTATCTATGCTTATGCATCCCATGTCATTCATCTTTTGAATAAAAATCGGTCCCTAGGACATGAGAGGAAAAATATTAAATATTTTGCTTTATATGTCAAATTGTAATTACATTTTCAAGAGGAAAACATGTGGCCATAACAAGGATAAGACAAAATGAATATGATTCCCTCTTGGGTATCCATTTGCGAGAATTTGAGTAAACATTATTTGGAAACCCAAGATTGGAAAGTGATAAGTCATTTATTGGGAGATTTAATGAGTCATTGACGAGCTATTAAGCTAATGTTTTGTTAAAGATATTAGTGGCTATAGGATAGCCAATCATGTTGGAGCAATTTGGAGGAAGAAATTAATATTTTATTTTATCTCATTATTGTTTACTTGTCTATGTATGGGTTTTTGGAAGTAGTTTTTTGCCCCTTATTTTGGATTTCATTCGAGAAGTGAAGTAAGCTATATTAATGCAAAGACATCCATTTTGAAGATTAAAATTATGCTTTCCCTCTTTCTCTAGTTGATTTTTTTTCCAAAAAGGATTGCTTACATAAATTTTTTGATAGATTCACTTGCTAATTTCTATATTGTTGTTTAATGTTTAAATGATTAAGTAAATTAGGACATAGACGAAAATTTGGACTGTTGAAAGTTATTGGAGGAGAATGAAGTATTTTTCTCTGCTAGGGTTTAGAGTCGCATTGTTATTCTAAGCCCTCCTATTTTTTTAGACCACATTTACTGTGGGAAAAATATTTAGTATTTATGTCCCCGACCACCATTAGCCCAGCAGTTGATGTTGGTGTTGTTTTGGTGACGGATAACAATAGCACCTCCAAGAAAGAGACCTCACAAGTTTGTTCCCAAAGTGTTCCATGAGGTATTTATTAGCCTAATATTGTTTTTCCCATTCATGAGTTTTATGATGCATGTTCTTGGCTTGAAATGCATACTCTTATTGGTTACATTCTGGGTCGCAACCCTCCTGAAAATATGATTAAGGATTGGGTGGAAAAAGCTTGGAATCCTCATGGAATCCGTCTCGATGGAATTCAGAGTCTCACCAAAGGTTTCTTTTTGTTTTTATTTTCCAATCCCACTCATGTGGATGCTATTTTTTCCAAACGACCCTAGAATATTAGGGCTTCCCTTTTTTTCTCAATCGTTGGCTTCGAGAATTCCCTGTCTCTGACGAAAAGAAACTAAAATTCCCTGTGTGGGTTGAGTTTCCTGGTCTTCCTCTACCTTGTTGTCCTTTCATGGAATCCATTGCACAAAAGATAGGTAGGGTTATTTGTAGTGAGCATGACCATTTTTTCAATCCTTAGCCTCAAAAGAGGTTTTGTATTAAAGTCAACCTCTCCCGAGATCTTAAAGAAATTGTTGAGATTTAGGTTGGCGAAACCATCTTCTCTTAGAAGGTGCTTTACCTCAACTTTACCAATACTTTTTATCATTGTCAATCCATAGAGAATAATATCAAGGACTACCCTTTGGTAGTCCCTTGGCTCAAACCTCCTCCTAAAGATTCTGGTTCGCAGCCCGTTGATGCTGGTAAAAAAGAAGACACCAAGAAGGATGACTAGGTAACGGTCGACCGCAAGAACAAGTAGGTTAAACCTATCGCTTTGGCTTCCACTTCAAAATAGCTACCTCCTATAGTGGCTCATGTTGATTCTCATGCTGAGAATGTTTCAAACCCTAGCAAGCAGGGGAAAGAGACTTTGGATTCTAGTGGTAACCCTCTTTGGGTTCGCACACCTCTGGCAGCTTCCTTGATTTCCACTCCTCCCATTTTTTTCCGCTCTTGCAACCCTGAAGGGCATGCTGAGGTTGTATATGAGGGCATGTCCAAAAAATGCAAAAATATTTCCATGGAGTCTCTTGGGAATAATTTTTCTTACTTGTCAAATAGTTTTGCATCCCTTAGGGAAGGTGATGGTATGAACGACAGTATTTTTTCATGAAGTACATCTCATGGAATGTTAGGAGTCTGACACACCTTCCCAGAAAGTATTTTTTTAGGGATGTTCATTGTCGTGTTAATCATTTGGATGTGTTATGCCTCTAGGAAGTTAAAATTTCTGGTGTTTTGCTTGATTCTTCCTACAAAGTTATTTGGCCTAAGAGCCTTTCTCTATGTTCTTATCATGAAGTTGGTCAAGGTGGAATTGTTACTCTCCTTTCTCCTCATTGGTATTCTTTCTTAATCAATCATGGTTTAGATCCCATGCAATGATCTGTTTGGGCCACTTTCATTATCGAGAATCATTCTTTTGGCATAGTTAATGTTTATGCTCCCAATGATGTTGTTGAGAGATCTCATCTTTGGCATTGCCTTGTAGATTCTTTGCCACCTGCAACTTGGCTCTTTTGTGGTGACTTTAATATGGTTGAGGTGGCTTCTAACAAAGATGGCATTTTTCCTTTTCAATGAACAATTGGTGAACATGAAGCATTTTTCTACATGCATAATAAATTGGGCCTTTTTTTATCCCAATCTTGGCTGTCGCCGAACTGATGGTGTTTGGCACACGTGATCTAATTTTAGAGATTCTTATAAAAAAAGTCATAAATGGCTTGATTGTGCCATGATTTAAACATAGTATTTTTTCTCTTTTTCTGAAAAACAAGCCTTGTCGGTTACTCCTCTTGTTGATGTGACCTTGTCAGATCATTTCCCCATTCAATTCAATATTGTATGGAAGACAGCTAAGACACGACCTCCCACCACTCAGTTCTTCTTTAATATTTTTTTTCTTCATCATGATTCCATGGTGGCCCACATTCATTGAGTTTGGAACCTTGAGCCTTGACCATCACAATCATCTGGCTAGATTCAATGGTGAAATGATGCCATCTGGCGTACGGCATGCTTTCTGTGCATTTATGGTAGACAGATTTCCATCTACCACCGTTGATCCTATGATGTCAATAACAAAGCTCTCTATATTTCCATGGAGGCCTTAGCTTTAGATCCATTCAATCAGAGCCTGCAAATTCATCTTTCCCAGTTGCATCACCAGAAACAAGTTGCAGACAACTATGCTGCTAGAGGTGCTTAGATCAAAGCTCATTTGCACTGGTTAAAAGTCAGAGATCAGGACTCTAAAGTATTTTTTGTGGCTCTTTTTTCCCATCACACTAATTTGGGAATAACCAAGATTAAAGAAGGTCAATCCCTCCTCATGGAGCTTCCTGATATTCTGCAAGCCTTTGTTTGTCATTATGAACTAGTTTTTGCCACCCAGGGATCTTCTCATGCCAGCAATCATGCTCTCAAGGATTGTATTTCTGTCATGCCTCAATGTGTTTCACCATCCTAGCATTCTTTTTGTGAGCATCTTCTTACCCTGCAAGATCTTGAGGAAGATGTCTTTGCCATGGCTGACGATAAGGCTCCTAGTTGTAATGGGTTTCCCTGTGAGTTCTATAAAACTCTCTAGGATGCCATAGGTCCTAATTTACACTAGGTCTACCTTGAAGCATATCACTCCTAGTCTCTGGGAGACATTATGAATAAAGGAAACATTAAATTCATCCCCAAAGCTGGGGATCCAGTGGATATTTGCAACTGGTGGCCTATTACCTTGCTCAATATCTCATATAAGATCATCGCTAAGGCTCTGGCTCTCAAAATCTGTCACATCCTTCCCCAAATTGTTCATCCAGAGAAAACTGGCTTTATTAAGTCAAGATATATTCTAGATAATATCATTATAGTTTGGGAAGGTATGGAATGGGCTCGTAAGTCACAACAGAAAGCCATTTTTCTTAAGATTGATTTTTCTAAAGCTTATGACCGTATTGAATGGCCTTTTATTCTTGCTATGCTTCACGCTTTGGGTTTTGACCCCAGATTTCTTCAATTTGTGCAGATGCTTTTTCAGGCATGCCTCTTCTTGCATCACCATTAATGGTAGAAAATCCTCTACCTTTGGGCTCTTCAGATCCATTCGGAAAGGATGTCCTCTTGCTCCTACCTTATATGTTCTGGCAGTCGAGGGCTTTGGTTACTTGTTAGCTCACTCTATTTCTCTGGGCCATGTTCATGCAATTACTTTACCCAATACCACTTAGCAATTGGTTAATGGCCATTTTGCTGATGATTCTTTTCTCAATCTTGCAGAGGATGAAGAAAATATCAAGGCAGCCTTGCAGTGTTTAGACACTTTTTGTCTAGCTTCAGGCTTGACCATTCAGTGGCATAAAACCTTATGTTACAGGAAGTATTCCCTTCTTGACCATCCTTGGTTTTCCCATATTAGTTGGTCCAAGATTCAACATGGGGAAATGTTTTTATTCTTTGGTATACCTTTTTCTTTTCAATCTACTTCTACTGAATTATGGAATGTTGTGCTTGCTAAAATTGAAAATAAGCTTACCTATTGGATTACCAAGCCGCTGCCGCTTGGTCGAAAATTCTAGATTTTCTCTAAGGTTTTGGCTACTACTCATGTGTACTATTCTTCATGTTGGGCTCCTTCAAAGGCCTCCTATAAGAATCTTGAGAAATTGTTGATGGATTTTATTTGGGCCTCTTGTGCTGATCACCATGGATTTCATAGAGTTGCCTAGGAATTTTTTTGTCTCCCCAAGGCCTCTGGTGAGCTTGTCTTACTTGATACTCAGAAGCAGGGCCTGGCCCTCTGTGTGAAATGGGTTGGGCATTATCTCATAGGCAATGAGGCCTGGAAAGTCTTTCTTCACCATTGCATTTCTTCTGGGTATCCTTTTCACAAACTGACATTGAAAGGGATTGGCTTTCAAACCCTCCTAGTTATGAAGCACCCTATTCAAATCCAAGGTACCTTTGTTTCCAAAAGCATTTGGAGAGCCTGGGAAGATGTCAAACCCTAGCTTTGTTGGTTTGGCAATAGCTTCAAGGGTGAGCTTTCTTTCAATCAAAAGAAAATTTGGTGGTCCCTAAATTTTGCACAAAAAGGGTTTCCTCAAGCCAAAATCCAGGGTATTAGTGCTCTTCATTTTCACAAATCAGGCATTCCAATGCCCAAGTATTTGTTTTCCAAATCCACCATGAGTCTTTTCTCTTGGGATGATCTTCAGATTTAGTTCCGGCTCACTCACTGAGACCGTCAGACTTTTGACTTGCTTGTCTCTGCTATTCTGCCACATCTCCTACACAAACTTGGAATTCAGTCAGTTAAACCTTGGTGGAAATATTGGAAATGGTACCCTAATACACCATTTACCAATTACAAACCCAAACTTGGGTACTCTTGGCTTGTTCCTCATTTCCCTATGGTTGATTCTCTCAACCATGGGTGGCATCTCTCTTCTTCTCAGAAGACTTGGAGATGACATTTCTGCACTATTTGGGATGCTATCACTAAACCCAAAATTGCTCATTCTTCTTGGTGTCTTCTCTACCAAGGTCTGCCCTTAGGAGCTTGACTTTGGCACTTAGGTGTGCCTGATCCTAAATGCCCATTTTGTGGTCACCTTGAAACTATTTTACATATTTTTTGGTTTTGTCATCGGGCCTAGAACTACTGGAGATGGATTCATAGTTTCTTTATGCCATTTTGGCCCGAGCCTTTCTCTTGGAATATGGCTCTCCTTGGTGACTCTCCTAGAATGCCTTCTCAGTATACCCAGATTTGGCATACTTTCAGGATGGAGATTTTATTTTCCTTATGGAAAGATCATAATGCTATTATTTTTACTCACAACTTTCTAGATATTACTATTTCTCTCTATGCTAAGGAATTTTTATGTAATAATGTCATGATGCAGATTCAAGTACAAGATGACAAGGTGGCCCTTGAGGTCACCCATTTGAAGGAGCTACTACAACATTGGGCTAATGCCTCATGTACTATTTCTTGAGTTCCACCAGATTCTCTCTCTACTGACCACACACCACCTCGGGGCTGGTGTCGTAGTAGGAGTGCCTCGGCAAGGCAATCCTAAACATCGCGCTCTTGGTGGCGTTGCTTTACCTCACCTCCTAATAGGAGGGCCTTGGCTATTGGCTGGCCTCCAATGCTTTCCTCTTCTACTGCTCAGTCGTCAGCCACTGTTCTTTTGTTGCCTCCCGCCCCTTCTAATAAGATCCCCCGCCTGGCTCTAGCAATTTATCCTAGGTGGGAGGAAGGAGAAATTGGAAAAAGAAGAAATTGATGATAGGTGGTCTCTTCCCGACCAGACCCCTGGGCCCAATGTTTGGGGAAATACAAATGATAAATATCTCCCACCCTCTTTTGCTACTGCTCTCATGGCCTGAGGGCTTCTTATATGTTTTTTTTATGAATAGTTATTTAATTCTGGCTTGAAGCCGAGTGAGTCTTTGTGGGGTGATTTTTATCCCCCAAGCTTTTTTTGTGAATACTCTACTTTGTTATATTATTAATAGTAAAGGCCTCTATTCATCAAAAAATTAGGACATGGCACTAGAACCCTTTGACACATCTACCTTAAAGGAATCATACATGGACCTCATAAGTAGTGAGAGAACTAATAAACAAAAAATGAAGTGATAGCAAGAACCAGAGGTACACACAAGATATTATTGAAATGTCTTGAATAGAACTAGAAGATTATGAAAAGAATTCTCAAACCATAAGCCAGAGACACCTTAAAATGGAGAGAGGATAACCGAGGATTGAGTTAATACCCTAAAACACATCCACCTTGATCTCTAGAAGGAACCTCCAAGACAAGGAGAAATAGAAAAATGGGTTTGGGAAGGAATTCCTAAATCTGCATGTAAAGAAAAATTTGAGCCAAGGTATATTCAATAAAATTATGAGCTATAGAAGATACAATCAAGGGTTTTTTAAAGCTACCCTCAAATGGTAGCATCATAAATTTTATCTCTATACAATTTCATGCTCAGCTAGGTCTCATTTTAGAAAAATCTAGTCTTTCTTATCGTATCATATTTGATTATGCTTAGACCATCTTAAATTTATCCCCACCAAAATCCTAGCTATCAATCTTTCACTTTTCCTAATTTGATAAGTCAAGGGTTCCATAGGCACCCTTGACACAAGTCAATAGTTCGTAGGGCATACTTTACTCCAGACAAGGTTGACATCATGAGAAACTCTAAAAGTAGGATTTTAATTTGCTTCTAATTTGGGAATATATAGCCCACTGGATATGGTATGCCCCTAATCTCATTCTAAAAAATATTAGCATTTAGATTTGCTTCCAAGTTTCAATTATATAATGGCCAATCTAGACATGTACGACCTTCTTGAATTGATAATAAAAACTCTATAACTTTTATTTAAATCACTTTCATTTACTTTGGCATTAATTTTTAATTACTAATTTGCACAATGAAATTATATTTGCATTAATACAGTATTTTATGGATGATTTTCTTCATGAAAAATGAGCTTAGTGTAACCGAATATGATATTCGTGCATGATGTGTAACATCCATTTTTATTTATTTATTTCATTGACTGACATGGCTCAGTAATCAGTATTAGTACTTTATTTTCCAAAAGTAGAGTAATAATTACAAATTTTGTACGAATACAACATGATTATATTAAGAAAATAATATGGAGAGTAGCATTGACATCATGGGATGGGCTATTTGTTGGAGTCTCACATGGCCATTCGTGAAAGAAATTAATGTGAAGGTATGCCAGATGTTATGGCCCATCTTTCCTTTCCAAGAAATTTATGTTTTTACTCGATCATCATCTCCAGCATTCAACTCCTAATTATAGACCCTTGAGAATGGTGGAAAACCTCTTTGGACACCTTTTGACATGTTTCAACGCATACTACAAGATGACAGTATGATCATTTGAAACCAATGATCAAATATTGACTGTTACAGGACTCTTAAGGCCTAATTAGGCCACTTTTGCACAATGTTTACCACCAAATTACATTAGCAAAGAAAACTTCTTCACTAACCCTCCTAGGACTTCAAATGACTCAAAACACATATTATGAGGGTAAAAATGCCTTATTACATCATTAATAGACATGTGTTGACAACTTTTATCAACTCGATGGCAAAATTTGTACTTAATAGACAAGTTGAACCAAACGTTAACAAGAAGACTCAAAACTCATATTCTCACCTTAGACATACAAAAAAACAACCCAAAATGACCCTTTTACATCCATAAAAAAAAATTATTTTGGCTATTTGAGTCTTTCCTAGGCTATTGGAGTAAAGTTTTTGGTTTGGGAGAGGGTTTAGAGGATAGGTATTTTATAAAACGAGCCTAATTGGCCCTAAAATACCTAAAATCAGCCATTTTTGACCAAGTTGATCCAAAACACGACATGTCAAGTTTGATATATATTAGGTGTCTCCCAAATGGTTATCTAAAAAGGTCAAGTTTTTATATCAAAGGTGAACGCATTAGAAGTTATGAACCCAAAACTTAATTTTGAGGGCTACTAGGAAAAAACCCTCGTTATGAAGGAAGTCTATATCACATTTTGTTCATCATGTGCATGAATTGAAACTACGATCGCATCTGGTTGGGTAGGTTTACCCTAGGCATTAGACTTTGCCTCTCAGCATGCCAGAATGCTCAACAACATACCCTACCACCAATGTCCCTTGTGTACCCTATGTCCATAAAACCGTTGAACTTTGACAGACTATTTCTTGCAAATTTTGTCACCTACGCACAATCTATTTGAACCTATATGGTTGTGTTAGGCCCCTCTATAATAATGTTCCTCATTTTTTGAAGACTTGGAGTCATTTTTGTAGGGAAACAATTTTTTTGTTCATGTAAAAAATTTTAGATGCACTTAGTGAAAATTTGACAAGTGGCCAATATCATGTTTTGTTCCTCATGGGTATGAACTTACACCGTATTCACATCCAGTTTAGTAGTTTTACCCTGACATCATCCCACTTTTCCTCTTGACACATTGTAATGCTCAGTGGTATACCCTACCGGCATTGTCCCTTGTATACCCTAAGTCCATAAAACCACTGAAATTTCACAGACTATTTCTTGAAAATTATGGCACCTAAGTATGATGTGTTTGAACCAATAGGGTTTTGTTAGGATCCTCTATAATAACCTACCTTAGTTTTTGAATATTCAGAATCATTTTTACAGGGAACCAATTTTTTGTTCATGCACAAATTGTCAGACGCACTCAGTATGTTGGTTGTTTTCCCAGTCTTTGTCTGTTTGCCAAGGTTTTATAATCTTCATGCCTTTTTCTTTCATAAAGCCAGAAGTATCTCAGTTTCTTTGTGAAATCCTTGTTGAAATTTGCAGGGTTTTCAGACCAGAATCCATGTGAAATTGCTAAATCCTCAAAACCCTAAGTCTAGTTTTATAGGCCAAAATGAGAAAAAACCCTAAGATAATTCTTATTTCTATTTTGGCGTTACCTTTTTGAAATTCACTTAAGTCATGTATTTAAAAGCTTGGTCGCCTAGTCACTCAATCTGGATAGCATATTCTTTTTATCCTCGAGACTTGGCGATTAGCTTATGTCAGGATGTCTCTCAAAGAATTGGAATATTACTTTAGCTTTAAGAGACTTGGTGGAGCTCTTCATGTCGCGTATTCGCTGAATGAGAAAACAGGTCAACAGTTTGTGAAAGGGCCCACAGATGAGTCGCGGTGTCATGAGAAAAGATCAAAAGTTAGTGATTTGTTGTGAGACTTGGCGATAAGTTCATGTCACATGGTCACTAGATTGATCTACAGTTAAGTGAGTAGTGCAAAGCTTGTGTCGCGTAGTCTCCAGAAGGGTTGGTGGTTAAGAAAAGGATGCTGAGACTTCGCGACTAACCATATATAGTTTGATAAATAACATAGTCAAGTTGTCACCAGATTGAAATGCTGAGTCAGCTTTCCATTCAGTGATACAGAGACAAAAGATAAAGGAGACACATGTCTAAAATCAAGTTGACTAATGAGCTTGTCGCGTGGTCTCCAAATGGAAAAAGACTATTCAGCAATTGAGAGACTAAGTGTAAAGGTCTTTATTGTCATGTAGTCTCCAGAGAATGTAAGGGTATGATAGATTACTTAGCAAATTAGTGGGAGCCATCAGATGTAATGATTAAGAGATCCTACGGTGGTCATGAAGTCTCTGAATAAAAAGTCCCAAAGGAAAAGGTACTCGCGACTTAGAGATAAGGGTATGTCACGTGGTATCCAGATGAAATGGAGAGTAAAGTGCTTGTCACATTGGTATTCAGCGATTAAGTGACTAAGGGTAGTCATGGGGTCTCGTAAAGGAAAATAAACACTCAGTGACTGGGAGATAACCGTGAAAGCTAAAGATGACTGTCAGTCATGAAGTCTCCAAATAAGATGTGAGTTAGTTTTAACATCCAGCGACTTTGATTTCTTCATGTCGTGTGATTGCCAAAAAGTAATTGTGGTTAACTAGGACAGGGAAAGTAACACAGTCACTAGATCTCCAAAAGAATTAGGAGTTAAAGACTTGGGTCAGTGACAATGAGATTATACACAGTCGTGTAGTTGCTTAATATAAAATTTTGAGAAAAGGTGGCAGTGGCTGACATGACAACATGAATCATTCAGCGTCCAATGACAAGCTTGAATATTGATTACTGTGTAGAAAAGGTAGTTGAGATGTCTGACGGAGAGCCAATCACATAAAGACGTGTCATCTCCTTCAAATATTATAAGGTTTTTTCTAAGGATTCTGATATATGAATTTGATGTCCCGTCACACTCATGGAACTACGGCTAGGTTTTCAATTAATTCAACAACATGCTGAATTGAAGACAGAATTGATGATTTTTCAAATGATGAGCCGTGTACTTGAAACAGTTACCATAAAGAGCTGATTGAAAGTTTATTTTAACTTATCTTGCTTTTATAATTTTAGAGTGAAGAAGTGCTAGGTATTCTGAGAAGAGAGAAGAAATTAGAAATTTGCAGAGTATTCCATTGGTTAAAGGCTTTGAATTTCTGAGAACTGTGCACAGAGGAGTAAAGTGATTATTTGAAAGAGATTTGTTCCAATATCGGTGAAGAAAAGAGGATTCAAAAATAGAAAACATGAGTAGAGAAGTTAGTATAGCTTCTACCAGTGGGAGAAGTAAAGATGTAGATGAAGAATCAAAGGGAAAATGTAATTACTCTGATGAATTCCTCAGGTTGCTTCTAGGTTCAACCTAGAATAAGAGAGCAAATGCTAATGCGCTTATAGATGACTACTGCGATATCAGAGATGCTGATACTCCGGGATCAACAAGTTTTTCCCTGTTTAATTATTTTTACAAGAATTCTGATAAGGCCATCCCAGTATCAAACCCTTGGACCTGTGGCTTGGCTAGGTTAATTGTCCCTGATGTCTACATAGATGTAGATTTGTTTTTAGGCCTCGCCAGTCATTATGATTTCTTTTCTAAGACAATTAAAAGGAATGATGGCATTGCCCTGCTCATCCTTAATAGGAATTCATGTATGCAAGCTTTTGGCTTGTATAGCACTATGTCCACCAGAATTGACATCACTAAGAAAGAACAGAGGTATAAGTTGAAGCCTGGTATTGCTAGGGGACTACTATAGAAACACATTTTCAAGGAGATAAAAAACCATCTTTCTCCTATGTCTGGGACAGCCCCGTATTACTTCAAGGACCTACATTTCTACATCAAATACATCACCTATGCCCTGTGTAGAGTGCTAGGGATAGATGGGGATGCTGGGAAGATCAATGCCAGGACATTGATGATGGTGTTGGACTTACAGGAGGTGCATTCTAGCACCAGCTATGACTATATACAATATATCATAGAAAAGATGCACGAGGGATTTGTAGCAACTCAAAAGAAGATGAAAGACCCTAAGGAAAAAGAACCCAAGTTCTTCCATTACTCCATCCTCATGCATCTGTTGTTACATTCTAACTTTGTGATCATGGATGTAAATAATTTGACCCCTCAGAGGTTTTATCAAGATGGACCTAATCCCATCCAGTTTTGGGTAAAGATTTGGAATTATACATCCAAGGACTATGATTACTGTGCATTCCAGAATTGGATTGTATATCCAATAGTACAGAGCATGGGTATAAGCAGGACAAGGCTCCCAATTAAGGTTATGCAATTGCTAAGGCCTAATGAATACTTGGATAAATGGGAAGGAGACCATAATTGGGGAGATTTATTCCTAGAGGAGAAATATACCGTAATAAGGGTATATGGATGTATACATCCACCTCATATCTTGCCTTACCATGTACCAACAAGAGTGGTGGCCATGGAATTTATATGGAAATTATTGTTAACTGATAATGAGTACTTTGCACTGCATAGGAAGCGGACCTTAACCCCTAGACAATTCAAAATTTCCAACTTCACTATTGGCAAAGGTGCCATTGATGCAGTTAGCCAGTGGTTGGAAAGTTGTAGGATGGGGACAGCTTCTTACAGGTACATTGACCCTAAAGGTTTCATGGCAGGAGTCAGGAAATTGTATACCCCTACCATCCCCAATACAAATGTTCATTGTGAATGCATAGAAGAAGATGCAACAAGAAATATTCTTGATGAAGATGAGATCAAGACAAGAAGGTCAAGGATTCAGGAATTGTTGAACCTTGAAAGACAAATCAAAAGAAATGGGTTAGCCTTTGGAGGTTTCTACCCTAATTTGTCATATTTTGACAAAATAAAGGCCATGATAGATAATTTTTATGTGCTTTGTGAGAAATTGGAAAATGTCCTTGATAAGAAAGGGGCTCAAGAGCTAGATCATTCAGATTCTAAATATGATAGTGGCAGTGACAGTGATTATGCCCATCCTACCAGATATGATCAGCCCCAGCAAAATGTTCCAGAGATACCACAGTTGCAGGGTGTAGAGGGCCACATTGTTGACTTGACAGAAGCCACACAGCCTCATGATACAAAGGAACCTTCTACAAACAGGAAAAATATGGAAGTAGGCCAGCCTTCAGCTAAGAGGCAAGAAAAGAAAATGGATAAGGCAAGTGCCCTAGTGCCTGAAAATAGGTTATACGACCATAACCTAAGAAAGTTGATCAGACAAGGGAAGAAAAAATAGCCTGACATGGACGAGAAGGTTGAATTGCCTCTTAAGGCTTGTGTTTATGAAAGGCTGATACATCAACAACAATTTTTGAATGATGATAACTTTGTCAAAACTAAGGAGTTCAAGGACTTCCTAAGATGGTATAAAAAGGAGCAGATAAGAGCTCAATTGAATATTGATGGGGAAGAGACAATAACAAATGAGGCCGTAGTGGCCCTACATTCTTATGACCCAGACAGTGAGGATATCACACCTGAGGAAGCCAGGAAAATGGTACTGAGCAGTGGCATGTTATTAGCTAAGGGTTGGGACCTGGCATCTACTTTCATAATTGATCAAATAAGGAAACAGCCTAATCTGAAGATGGCCAGTGAGGTACAGATGGGAGATATGATCAAGGGATTTGGATACATCCCACAGTCTCAAGCTTTTGCAATGTGGAGCCTTTGCCCAAAGGATCAGAAGCCTCAAATGGTAAACATCTAGGAAAACATGGTAGACAACCAGATGGTATGGACAATGCAGAATATAGGGGATTTGGAGATATCCCAAATCATGACACACTGGGCACACTTAAATGAGGACAAGACTAAGTAGTTGTCTGATAAGTGTAGCACATTGATAGAAGAGGTTAGTGCATTAGCCAAAGACCGAGAAATGTGCCACATAAAGATACCCCAGCAAGATCAGGCAATTAAAAGACTAATGAAAGAATTAGAGGAGAAGCCTGAGGTGGTGTATGTGTCGCCACCACAACCTTTGCAAATTGAAGATAAGGAAAAATCAGAAGAAGTGGTTGAAAAGGAGGATAGAGAAGAAAATAAAATTGAAATTGCATTGACTGCATTTAGGGGCATTCTAAAACATAGGATTGATGTCTTGAAGGATAAGATAGATGTTATCCTTAATGCATACAATAAGTTGCCAACCCTCCATGCAGAAATAACAGGGTACCTTACCATTTTGAGTCCATATTTTGTTAATTGGTCTCCTAGAGTACAATTATTTGAGAAGCTTTCCATGTTACAGCCCCTAAATTCAGATCTACCTAAGGTTGTAACAGAGGTAGGAGATGAGATAAAGAAAGTAAATGTGGCCTTGTCTTTCTTCAAAGGCAAAATGAACTAGGTTGAAGTCAAATTGAGCATGTTTGCCTCAGATTTCAATAGATTTGTCCCTACCGTTAGAGGGGAAGATGACTAGATAAAAGCTTTGGAGGTCTGGAGGAGTGAGTTTGATAGAAAAATGCCTACTGATGAGGCATTTATTTTGGAGACAGATTTGGACATTGAGGGATTCAATAAAATACTAGATGAAGCATTCAAGGCTGAGACTGATTTTAACAAGTTTTTAGTGGATGTTAAGAGCATTACTGATGCTAGGTGGGAGAGACAGAAAGCACATGTACAAGGCACTCAAGACTTCAAGTGGCCAACTGATGTTGAAGTGACAGCTTGGGAGCTAATGACTAGGCCAAAGAAGAAGAAACCTGAAATTGAAGAAGAAATTATTGATGAAGAGTGTTGGTTCCCAAAGCAGCAGACTGGAATTATGCTTGCTCTGGCCAACGAACAGGTTTAATTCCTCAGGAACTTAAACCTCTGCAATTTAGGCTTTGATCACCAAGGCTGGTAGGCCTAATTATAATATGCTTTCTCAGATGACTGAATGAATTCTGTAAAAAAAAATATATAGTGAATTGCTTTGATACAAAAAGATAATAAATCTTAACTAAATTTATAATAAAGACCAGTGCCTATTCCTTATCCTCAATGTGATTACTATGTGTGATTTCTTTAATTGATGATCAATGCCAAAATTCCTCAAATTCAATCTATTAAAGACAATGTGACACTTTGAATTAAAACGTATAGCTTTGGAGACAAATTTAAAATAAATCGATCACTTCAAGAAAATGATTAATTAACAACAACAAACTAAAAAGGAAGACAACTATTCAAATGGAATTTAATCCTCAGAGGACAGACCAATGGAATCCTGCAGTATTAGAAAGGCACGCTTAGCCATACACAATGAGAAACCAATTGAATATAGTTCTACAATTCCTATTTGATCTTGTGCTATAATAAATCAAATATCTTAAAGAAAGTAAAGATACTTTATCCAAAGAACCAATTCAAATTAACACAGAGGAACATATATCACCGATGAATTTTGAACAAAGATTTTGTATTAAGTTTGAAAAATCACTCGATCCACATGTATTGATCCATAGTATCCCATAAGGTTTTGGAATAAAAGCATGAACTGGTTAAAATATTTTAATGTTGATAATGATGATGACCCCCCTTTTTGTTACAAATGTTTCACTATAAATATATTTATCGAAGGTTTCATGTGAAAAGACATGCCCTTTCACAAGACCTAATCCTGGCAACTAACCCTACAAATACAATTAAACCATATAATGGTTTTAGGAAAAACATTTCCCGTATAACATATTCAATCTTGTTATATCTTCAGGTATTGTGCATAGTAATCCATCATTTAGTTCCTGCACAAAAACATTCAAAATTAAATAATCTTCAAATAAATCTTAAAATTAAAATCATCATATTTAATAATGTTTTAAGTTTTCAATATGATCTCAATTACAAATTGTTTAATTATTAATTTTTATGTCAAATAAACATTAATTCAATCATGAAAAAGTAATCACTAAGTAATTTAATCATATGTATGTACTTTAATAATCCCATTAACAAGATAATGCTCAAGGTCAATCAATAGGGTATATGATTTTATTTTTTAAAAACTTCTATCCTTTTTACCCTAAAATTTTTACCAAGAAGCAAAAATAATACCCTTACATAACATAAGGCAATGTAAATTATAAACCAAATTTTTAAGATATTAGGTTACAGAAACTTATAATTCACCCTAAAAAGATGGAAGCACATACCTCATATCTATATATTAAAACTTAGGGAAAATGATAACTTTATTGCAAGATGACAACCCTAATATTATGAATGTTGCTAAAATAATTTCACAATCATCTTATAAAACAAATTTAGGGTTTATGTATATAAAATCAATCACACCCATTTTACCTCATAAGTTTGATTACCCTTTATAAGATTAAAATTAATAATAGAGTAAAACAAAGATTGTATTTTAGGTTTTGAAAATTAAAAATAAACATCAATAAAAATATTTCAAAAATTAAAAAACATAATAATCTTTTAATACAAATATACTTTTCATACTAATGATTTCATGGTAAATAATAAATAAAAATCACATTAGTAAGAAACAATACACTTATGTGTCCCAACAATTTTTTAAATTTTACATTAAAAAAGAATAATCTAACACTTATCCCATAATTTCCACCTATATTCTCAAAGAATAACATAGGACAATTGGTTAGTGGGTAGGAGGGTAGATAGGTAGGAAAAATGAGGTGGCTTGAGAGGTCGAGTGTTCAACTCCCGATCGCCACTCCCTTTTTCCAACAATACAATTATTCTTTTATAACAATTTTTATTTCAAAATATACACGTATTTAATTTATTGAAATAAAATAATTAAAAACTTACTCCATGAACATGAAATAAGGATAATGATAATTATTTAGGCCTTTTCAATTGTTTAATTTTTTCAACATAGGGAAATAACATGAAAATGAAAACAAAAATTTACTTCCCTTTCATGTGAATCAAGCCCTAATTTTCTGGGTGCCAATAAAGAGTAGAGGAGAACACCTGGCACCTAATCAATGAGCACAAGAAGGTTAGCTATAAATAGAGATGAGTGTAAGTTATCCTGTAATGGCAGTCACTCAGTCTTAATGAAACCATCAGAAGCTATCCTGAACACTGTCAGACAAAGGTGCTAGATTCCAGAAGAGACAAAGAATATCAGATCTACATCCTCTGTTCTTGTCCTCCCACCGCTTATAAAATTCCCTTATTTTGTCTTTTTTTGTACTTTAGGGTTAGGTTCCTCAAACCATTCGAAGCTTTTTGCATCCTAAAATAAAGGATTCCAAGATGGTTGAGGACTTATATATAGGCTCAAGATTGTAATTGTAAAGAGGAGATGAATATATAATTGAAGACAGGCTTTTAGTTTTCTGTCTGTTGTTTTGAGCTTTTAGCTTCTATATGTACTTGAAACAGGATATATGAATAAAAATACAATACAACTTTATTTTACATTGTTGTTGTCTCTTTGCTTATTGCATGCACTCTTTTATGTTTAATGTGTAAGGCATCTTAAACATATTGGCTATCAGGTAGCTATCTAATTATTTATAAGTTTCTTCTAAGGGAAGAATTAAACTTTGTGAGTAGTTTCAGAGAGTACTTCAATAACTAAGGATTTGATACAATAGTGTAGAAGTGACAGGATAATTTTGCAAGGCATTCTTTCTGAGTTATATGTAGGTTGTAAGGCATCTTACAGTATTCTTATTTATATATTGTTGTGGATTTGCATCTTTTTGACTCTATTGCTCAAGGATAGACACTAGTCTAGAGTTTGTTAAGCAATTCTTCATCATCCAAGCATTCAAAATTTATTTAAATCATTCACTTTTAAATCATAAAGTACAATCAACTATATACTCAAGGGTCATAGTTGAAATTTGTTGATTTCTTGAAGAGAAAATCAAATAGGTTATTCCTCCTAAATTCATAAGAGTTATAAAAGGAAAGAAGAATGCCATTTTATATTATGTTGCTATCTGCTATCATCAAAGTATTGGTTTGGATCATCAAGCTCTTACTTAGAATAGTCATAGTTATCTGTATTGTTGTATACCTGTCCATTTGAAACAGAGCATTCAGCACATAGAAGTATAATCCACTCTAAAGATACTGTTAGAGCAGTAATCAGTCATAGGTAAAACCTGCCTAAGTCAGTGGATCTCAAAAATGAAGGAGGTGATAATAGGTATCCCCAGTGTTATCAAAAACCTCAGCAATTAGCCTTTATCTTTCCTAAAAGAAGTAGCATTCAAGTATATAAACTGTACTGTCATTATTAGGTAAGTGTTGCAAGAAAAAGTGCTAACACAATACAAAGTTGCAAAGTAGCCCATATTGCAATATATTCATCGTGGGAATGAACCAACATTGCAATCATGTCTAGTTGGGTCAGTTTACCCTCGGCATGATCCCACTTTTTCCTCTCAACATACTTAAATGTTCAATGACATACCATACCAATAATGTCCATTTGTGTACCCTATGTCCTTAAAACTGCCAAACTTTGATGGGTTGTTTCTTGCAAACCGTGGCACCTGCGCATGATCCTTTTGAACCTATAGGGTTGTGTTAGGCCCCTCTATAATAAATTGTCTTATTTTTTTAAGAATCAGTCATTTTTGCAAGGAAACATTTTTTTGCTCATGCAAAAAGTGTCAGATACACTCAGTACAAAGTTGCCAAGTATCCCATATCACATTATATTCATCATGGGTGTGAACTGAGAGAATGATTATGTCTAGTTGGATGGTTTTACCCTAAGCATGGTCCAAATGTTCCTCTCAAAAATATGGAACACTCAGCGGCATATCCTAAGTCCATAAAATTGTCAAACTTTGACAGGTACTTTCTTGCAAACTATGACAGCTACGCATGATCTATTTGAACCTATAGGATCATTTTAGGACCATCTATAATAATTTGTCCCAATTTTTTAAGACTCATAGTTGTTTTTGTAGGATTCAACAATTTTTCATGTAACTCATATCACGTTTCTAGGGTGATATCACGTTCTATTCTTCATGGCCATGAATCAACACCATAAGCATGTCTAGTTGGGTGGGTTTACCATAGGCATAGTCCCATGTTTTCTTTTGACATGTCAGAATGTTGAGCAACATACTCTACCGACAATGTCCCTTATGTACCATAAGTCCATCAAACTGCCCAAATTTCATGGATTGTTTCTTGCAATCCATGGCACATGTGCATGATCTATTTGAACCTATAGGGTCATGTTAGGCTGCTCTCCAATAACCTATCTCAATTTTTGAAGTCTCGGAGTCATTTTTGTAGGGTCATAATTTTTCTATTTATGCAAAAATTGTCAGATGCACTCAGAGCAAAGTTTCCAAGTAGCCCATATCATGTTCTATTCATTGTCAGAATGAACTCACACCATGATCACATCTAATTGGGAGGTGTTACCCTAGGAATTCTCCCACTTTTCCTCTAGACATGCCAAAATGACCAGTGACATACCCTATCGACGATGTCCCATGTGTGCCCTAAGTCCATAGAAGAGTTGAATGTTGATGAATTATTTCTTGCAAAGCCTATTAATTTTACACCTTAAATATTCTTACATCAATTTACGCCACTGTCATTTTTGGGATAAATGATGAGTGCCTGTTAGTTCTACATCCACATGAGATTTCTTTTTTGCAGTTAAGAACTCAATTGATTGTATTCAATAGAGATAGATATCAATTAAAATCTACTTATTATTAGTATAGTTATATCGTCGTCATTACAAGGAGTATAGATAAATCCCGTGCTAGATATTTTAGGATTTGGGCTGGAATTGTGTGTCATCAAATTAACTTTATAGGTCTCACTCCTCATTTTACAACAAAGGATATCCATCTATAGTCCATGGTTTTAATCTAGATGACAAGTGGAGAGCTTCTTAAGGTACTGATCTCTTTCATAGAGAAGTTCCTGGTTTATATCAAGGTCCTCATTTAGGTGACGAACTCCTTGGAGGTCAACGGATAGACCCGCTGAATTACAGAGACTCGAGTTTAAATGGAGACTGTCAGTTCCCAAACATGTGTAATACCCACCCCTTTACTATTATTTATGCTTATGATGCCAAACCTTTTTTAGACCACTTTTTATGTGCATATTAGATCTTTCTAGTTGTGTTTGAGGAATCAGTGCTATGATACTTTGATCATTTGATTTCTATAATGTTAGTTAGATGATGATTATTATTTACATATGATGATGTTATGTATATTATGATTGTTACTGATCCCATACTCAAGCATGTGTATAGTTGTAGTATATGTTTTATATTTTTGTTTTATGTGGTGTGTGTATGTGTGTGTGTGTGTGTGTGTGTGTGTGTGTGTGTGTGTGTGTGTGTGTGTGTGTGTGTGTGTGTGTGTGTGTGTGTGTGTGTGTGTGCGNTGTGGTGTGTGTGTGTGTGTGTGTGTGTGTGTGTGTGTGTGTGTGTGTGTGTGTGTGTGTGTGTGTGTGTGTGTGTGTGTGTGTGTGTGTGTGTGTGTATGCGTAGATTTGTGATGCAGGTTTGTAGCTATCGGGCATCGACTTCCCTAAATTGTCAAGATGAGCATGCCCTATCACATTATCTAAATGGTAGGAGAGCGGCCGGAGATACCATATAGGTCTAAATCCTAACCTAAGCCATAAATTGTCCTGAAACAGTGGACAAGTATCTGATTGACTACCTTACCTGAAATATCAAGGTGATGTGAATTTGAGGACCCTAGTTTGTTGCATCTTTTCTACATTTTTATTTAGTTGGTTTTAAGTATGCATGCATGTAGGTCAATGTGGCACTTTGTCATGATGTAAGGAAAATATTTATTAAAGGTTAGTTATAAAGATAAATAATTAAACCTTCTAAAATATTGAAAAATGATATATATATATATATATATATATATATATTAATGGGACTTAATTAAAAATTCTAAATATAAAGATTCACGATTTAACTAATATTAAATCTCAATGAAAAATTGAATGCATAATTATTATACATAATTTTTAAATATCCGGTGGCATATTAATAATATACAATAAATGTTAATTTTAATTAAAATATTAATATGCACATTAAATTAATAAATTGAGATTTGAATTCGATTTAAAAGGTTGAGTCAAGTGTTTTAAGTGAAGAATTATTTACTTAATTAAAAACAAGGAAAAACTATTCAAGTTTAATAATTTAAGTTGAGTTTTCTTAGTTTAAAGTTTTTTTTTTCTAGAAACCCTAGTTTTATTAGTTTTTATTTATTAGAGGTTATTTCGGTCATTTTAGGGAGACACGGGATTTTGAGGAGACAATTTTTTTTTTTATCAGAGAAAAATAGGTTTATCAAGTTACAGGTTTTGTCTTCCTTTTGAAAGTTAAAGATTTATTGAAAGCTTGGGATTGAAGTTGGGATATTGGTCTTCATTTTCTTCTTTTTGGAAAGTCAACTTTTAGAATCAAGGTAGGGGTTTTGAATCCTTTTTGCAATTCTTACTTTTTGAAAGATTGTCTTCTTTGTGTTTGTCAAATAGTTTGATGAGTTTTGGAGTGTTTGTATTAAAGTTTACTTTCTTATTTTGATAATTGAAAAGGACAGGGTATTATAATTTTCTTGTGTGGAAATTCTTATTGATATTGAGTCTGGAAAACCATAGAATTCTTTGTGAGAAATTGCAGGTAATAGGTTTATGAAAACATAGGGTTTTACTATAACTTTCTTTGTAGATGTCCCCTTAAAAATATAAAGACACTTTCGTACACTCATTTAGATTTTATTTAACATATATCAAAATTAGATAGGGTTCCATTTTACAGACAAGGTCAAATATTGACTGTTATAGTGAGACTAGGCCTATTTGAGCTTGATTTTTCAATCTGAGACAGGCGAACAAACATCCATGATAACTTTTGCAAAAAAATAATTATGAATATCGCTTTGGTGAGATTGTATATGAGACTATTATGGATTTTTTTTACCAAAATTTATAAAGATCCAATGTTTCAAAACAATGTTATGGTCTTGTTACCAAACTAGTAACCTTCATTCTTGAACAAGGTTGTTAGGGAGATTTTCTTTTTACACCATTCAAATGAAATTTTATTTAGGACTAGTAATAATAAAAAATGTGTGGAATCAAATTATATTTCCATCAATATAAGTTTCAGTTCTGTATCATTCCATATGAGATTATAGCATTCAAATTACGGATTGATTTAAATAGAGGAAATACACAATAAACTCACTATTATTAAGCCCAGTCTTCCCAGGACTAAAACCCTTCATTACAATGATGGATTCATGATATCTATGTCTTTTACAACTTATTTCACCTTGCTCCCATAAATATTCTTATGTTATTAATTAATTAATATAAATTAATTCATATTTGTTAATATTAGTTTATATTATTAGTTGTTAATCAATTAATATAAATTAATTAATATTTAATAAATTTATTTATAGAAGATATTTAAATAAGAGAATTGATAAGGAAAAAATATTATTATGGCACAAGTCCAGGAGCAAGTGTGGGGGCGCGAGCTTGAGAGGAAGTAGGATCATGCACTTGTGCTTGCGTAGAGTGAAGAAATAGAAATTGATGTTGCCAATGAAATGGCTGATGAAGTCACTGTCATGGAGAAAATTACATTCATATAAAAATTTATGGGTGGTCGACCTAGCAGGAAATCAGTAAAAAATTGGATTGCTGAGAATTGAAAAATGGAAGTCATCATTAAATTCATGTCCAAACAATTCTTTACCATCATCTTTGCTAATAAAGAAATTAAATGGAGGATTTTCAAGTAAAACATCTGGTATATGGATGACCACCCTCTTTACATGATGCTCTGGAACCACAATTTAGATGTGATGAATTATCATCCTTGCGACTATCCACTTTGGATATACCTTAACAATAGGTCTACCACTAGAATATTGGATAGAGCAGTGCTTCAAAAAAAATTGGAAGAACATTAGGCACCTTCATGTATTTGGACACATCTAGTTTGGATGACGACGTGAGAAAATATGTATGATTTCAGGTGGCTTCAATCAATACTATTCCATCATCAATTGGGCTTATTTCCAATAGGGATACATGGCACCAATAGGTCAAAATTGAGGAGGATAGGAAATTTTTCATTTGATGCAGGGCCCAGTCACACTTTGAAGAAGAATGCAAAGAAGAGGCTAGAACAAAATTGTTCTGGAAGGAAAAAATTGCAATCATGAACCCTAACTTTCTGGCTACCAAGGCTCCGATGGATTGGAGGAATGACATAAAACTAGTCATTCCCAATTCTAATTCGATCAAAATGATCACGCCCTTTCTCCCTATGGATAATCAAGACCTAACAATGGAAGGAGTTGGATCTGGGATTCAGGATCAGCCTAAACTTGGTGCCTATTTTGATGCACGTTTAGTGGAAGATAGGGATCAACTTGGAAACTTTGATACCCAATGCCCACAACCATAAATCTAGTTGCTAATTACTGCACTTTGAAAATGAAAGGGTTGGATATTAGCTATACAAGACAGGGAGGAGGAGGAGGCTTCCTTAAATGATGATACCAACATCAAGAAGTCTTTAAATTCCAAGGGAGGAATTCCCTCCCTTGGAAAGAATTGATGACCTCATATTGGTATTGTAGAGGCTAACTGGCCTCAGAGAAGTTGTGCCTC
Source organism: Thuja plicata (assembly GCA_018584345.1). NCBI lineage: Eukaryota > Viridiplantae > Streptophyta > Pinopsida > Cupressales > Cupressaceae > Thuja > Thuja plicata. The sequence goes on along the minus strand of MU225962.1, from coordinate 3,035,250 downwards.
ATCAGGAGGCATGTGCTAGCATACTTTGTCAATCATATTCTGTAAAAAATAATCAATCCTGTTTGTAATCTGTATCGAGGCTGGTTTTGTGATACTTTGGCAGGACAGAGCAGTATTTGTCTCTATCACCCAGTTACATAGAAATGGGTTTTTTGTATAGTTTTCTTATTCAATCAAAGCTTGAATGTATATTATTCAATTTATATGGTCTATCAAATCAAATTACAGATGAGGTCTATGAGATGTGATTTTGAAATCATAAAATCCAAATCTGCTAGCGGTTTGAGGAGACATCCTCCAATCTATCTAGAAGCATGGTGGTCATGGGTTGTTCAGTTCAAATGAGCTTATGATTCTGGGATTTCATCAATATGGATAGATTTTCCAGCTAGCTTAGAAAGCCTCAATAATTAATCGATTATAGCACTAATGTTGAGGCAGGAATCTATAAATTTTGATGGGATTTTTTCATGAGGTTTTCTTGGCTCGGTTCTTTCATCCTGATTCCTTTACTGAACCGAGCTTGTAAACATTTTAAAAATAATAATTTAATTTTTTTGGCTTTGGCCTCTTACCCATAAAAAAAACTAAGGGAATTGATAAATTAATTTATATAAGTATAAATATGAATTTATTTATTAAAAGGGAACCTTGTAAGTCAATTATGATTTAAGGTTGTTTAAACTAATAACATGATTATTTTATCTAAGTGAATTTAATGAGATATCAAATGTGTAATACATATGCATACTTTATGTCATGGTTTTCTCATCTTGGTTGATGGTTCGAATAGGTTGAGTGTTTCCCTAGGTGGATTTTATCTTTAAGATTTGGATTATTTTATGGTTTTATATATTTTTCTCTTTGGGGTTATATTATAAAATTTTCATAACCATTTTGTTGTCACGATTGGTTCATATGTTGTCGCATGTACATCTGTGAGTTATGTTATGGATTCTTGTGAGCCTTGATCAATATGTTATTTGACCAAAGTAGGTGATGACCATTATTGTGTTGAGATTCTACTTGGTCACCTTATTTCTCCTACGTGATTGTTCTATGATGTGAGAGATGATTATATTGATTTTTTTATGAACATTGATTTTGTAATATGAGACTATTTGATTTATTGAGATGTCCATTATGGGGTGGACATTTTGGATCCTTGTATAGGATGATATGTTATTTATTATGCTCCAACAATATCCTTTGGTGATTTTCAATACTTTAATGATATATGACATCTTTTATGGTTTTAGTTCTGTCTTCTCTTGGTTTCTTTTTGTTGGAGAAAATTAGGGTAGGTTATCTATCTAGAAGTAAAGAAGGGAAGTGGTTGGCAGTGGGAATTGGGGCCCTCAAGTGGCTGCCAGGATCACTCATTATAAGTAGCTTAATAAAGTGGTAAATTAATAATTTATTGAGAGAAAATATTACTAAGATAATTGTGTACATCACCCATGCCTTGAGTGCTAGTATAGGCTAGGATGGTGTGAGAATATTCTTTCGCATCCAGTGAGATTTTTTCTCTGCCATAGTTAGTAACCGTGTCTGTATGAGAGGTTTACTGATGCTGCATATGGTCATTTGAGTGTAAGAGTCCAGAGAGGATGTCAAGATGAGACTCAAGGGTTAGATGAATGTGATGAAACTTCCCTATATGTGATCTAGGTTCCTATGTGAGTGTTTGATACACCTAATTTGTCTCTTGATCATTTATACTTGATAATCTATAGCCATTTTAACCTTTTTATTCAGTGTACCTTTGCATTATCCTTTCTTTTTTATTGTATTTTTTAGTGAGACCTAGTGTTATCTTATCGGCATGGTGGGGTGGACCTCAGGGTTCCACGTAGTTAGGTGGTAGTGATTATCTTTACCATTGAGATATGACATCATGTTCTTGTGCTTGGATGATCCGTGTTACTACTTTTATTTTCATTTCTTGGAGATTATTTATGATCATCATGAGATGTTATCATGTATTCTATGTATTGACTTGAGACATTTATTCAGGAGATGTTATGTATTGTATTATGACTTGATTCATTATTATTATTCATGTGACATATGCAGTGGAAGATGTTTAATTAGGTATGCCAAGATGTATCATTGTATATTATTGATTCTACCTTTACTTATATTATTATGATGAGTGTATCTTGATTCCTTCTATGTAATGTATGTGTTAGTTTCCTTATTGATATGTATTCTTTTCATTATGATTAAGTAAAGAACTAATTCATATTTCAATTTGGGTTTTACAAAGATCATATGATATATCATGTGATTATATTATGGTTGATCTTAGTAGTTTAATTAATGTATTTAACTTAACTATGTCTTGGAATCCTTTGGATAATTAAATATGTTTATAAACATTAATTTAATGTCTTTCCATGTGTTAACATTGATACTTGAACTTATGTTTATACTTTCTTCAACATTTTTGTTGTTGAACATTCATTTGTATTGTTTATGCATGTTTATCATTTAAGGAAAAACAATTATTGCATCAACTTCGTGTATCTTAGGTTAATTTCGCATGGGTTCCAGGGTGGGGTGTTACATATTGTATTAGATCCCGATTTTCTACATTGGGAACTCTGGGAATTTGTACACCCATTAGGTGTCTAGTTGTTAAACTTGAAACAAAACCATTGACACATGACTATCTTATATTTGAGAACCTTTGTATTGCATCTAAACATCATTTCTTTATTTTCTCATGGCTTGTTCAAGATATTGCTTTGTTGTTGGTTATTATTGGAGAAACACCTATTGAGGCTCGATCCATTACTAGAAACCATGTTACAACACTCAGATCTTTGGTAATATTATTTCTCATGAAGTTGGTAATTGTCTATGTGAGTGATTAGTTATCTTTCTTTGTGTATTCCTTGTGTGTGTGTGTGTGTGTGTGTGTGTGTGTGTGTGTGTGTGTGTGTGTGTGTGTGTGTGTGTGTGTGTGTGTGTGTGTGTGTGTGTGTGTGTGTGTGTGTGTGTGTGTGTGTGTGTGTGTGTGT
>MU225962.1:3009981-3027677 GCA_018584345.1 Thuja plicata | reverse complement strand
ATATATACATATATACATACATATATACATATATATATATACATATATACATATATATATACATATATATATATGTGTGTGTGTGTGTGTGTGTGTACATATATATATATGCTTGACTTTGTTGTACAGGTTTGGAGGTACCAGGTGTAATCACCAAAAAATGGTCTAAAAAACCCTAAGCCCATAATCTTGATTGTTCATCAAGAAAACCCTAATCTTGATTAAATCCCCTAAGTCCTAATCTAAGGCAATTCAACTTATCAAGCTTATTTGACCTAAACTCTAGGTCTCATTCAATCATTGCACTTGATTCTTTTTAATTAATTAATTCCTAAATCCTAATGTTGTTGACAAATAAATCAACCTTATACTATTTATTTAATTAATGTCTTAGGAAGTTGATTAAATAAATAAGAATTGTCAATTAATCACGAAAAGGGATTAAATTAATTATGTCATGACAATTCGGAGGAAAATGAATTAGACCATTTAAATAATCCAAAAAGTGCATTCTTAATTCATTAATTACTTAACTGATTGATCAAATTAGTTTAATCCAGTCAACTGATTATCGTAATGGAAATAAATCAAATAATTTTAGTTAACTAAAAATTATCTCCTCATAATTTTGGAAACAAATAGTTAACTATTCAATTAGTTTTGTTAACTCATCATTTAATTTAGCAACTTTCAAATAAACTTTGGTAACTTCCAAAATAATGGATTAATCATTGGAGTTAATAGGCTCTTCAAATTTGAGTCTCGACCAATCAAATCAGTTGCACATGGATTGTGCTAATCTGGATCAATATAAATTGTCAATCATTAATTGATCTTGTCTGTCCATTTTTGAGAGGATTTCTATATAATCAGGCCTCCATTCTTCAAGAAAGAGAGAATTGTGAAGTAGAAGAACCTTGTCGAGTTGGTGATAGATTATTGTTAATTTTTTATCACATACATAGTTAATTTAGTTTACTTGCATTTTCATAATTAAATCATAGGAATATTTCTTTCATTTTCTCAATAATAGATTAATCTTGGCTTAATTTGGATGAACTTGCATTTCATTTAGCTTGTCTTTAAAAATCCTTCATTTAGATAGAGTATATAGTCACTAGATTTTGGGATGATCTAAGACCAAAGTTAATACTCCTATTTACTAGAGGAAATGAGCTGCTTTGATTGATTTTTAATTCATTAGTTTAATTTGTTTAATCAATCACACAATGATTCATTTAAGTTTTTTTGTTGTATAGCTAAGTCACATTTTCACACACACATTTCAAGCGCCCACTATGGGGAAGACATACATTTTTGACCTCACATTTGAGTTGATGTTGCAAGTCTTGAGATTCTTTCCATACTTTGATTTTTTTTTCTCGTATGAGAATTCTCATAGATCAGTACAAGTTGAAGTGAATTCTTGTATGGAAGTATGTATATTGTCATATCAATATTTGTAGATTCTCATATGAGAATATGCACTAGTTTTTGGCAAAACAAAAAACTTGTTTACTATTTTCTGGGTTTGATTTGAATTTGTTGACACTGATAGGTTGATTTTTTTTTCTCTCTAGATTATTTGTAGCTTAACGTATCTGTGCAGGTCATTTTTTCAAATACATTTTAAAAACATCTAGACCTTTTCTATAGAACACGTTCTAAAGAGATAAAAATTGAGACTACTGATGTATTTCATGTAGGTTTCCTAAGGAGAAATGACTAAAATTTTGTGTTTTTCATTACTAATTTTTATAGGAACCTCACATGAAATACTTTTTAAAATGAATAACTGTTTGGCGTATCTGAGAAAAGAGGAAAGGTAGGAAAGTATGCCCTTTTGTCCTTTGAAGGAAAATCATAAATCTAGACCATCATAGATTTTATATTTATTTCATGCATACCTTTTAGATGGGCATGTCCAAGTGGGAAAAAGTACTCACCCTTGGAGAACGAACCATGTGAGCACGACATGTAAGCCACACCACTCCAACTCATGTTAAACAAAATTGCTTCTTGGGGCCAAAGCCACAAAAGAAAGGTACATTTGAGCTTATACTCATCTCTTGCCTAGTATATGGTAGGGCCCTAGAGGTATCAATCAAATTTACATGACTACCTATGCCAAGGTGCTTTGTTGGGCTATAATCCTAATCGCGCTTGCATAGACATAGAGGATGTATTCAAATGAAGACCCTTACTAAACTCCATAGAGTAGAAGCTTACCTGGTTCACCTCTAAAAGTGGGATAATCAAAGTGCAAGGGAGATTGTAACTCCCCCAAGACACTCTCCATATCATTCCCCCATTAGTTTTTGGATTTGGATAATGCAGCATCATTAGACCCATTGTGTAACTGGTGGTGGTTGTATTCTGATTATGTATCAGGTGTGTGCCTAAGTTAGTGAGTGAGGATTTTCTCACTAAGCCAATTGACTATAGGACTTAGAAAGTGATGGTTTCATTGAGTATTTTGTCATGTGTATTGTTTATGCTTGTACACTTTGAATTTTTAACAATCAAACCTTGAAAAAAAATTGAAAACTGAAAAGAAAAATGGAAACCGAAATGAAAAAACTTAACAGTCTGTTGACAAAACTCTAGAATTTTGTCAATCTATTGTATAGTTTGCACAATCAAGTCTTTTTTTATCAATTCCAGACCCCTGGTTAGATTATATCCTATCTTCTATGGTTCTGACTTCATAATGGTGATCTTTTCATAGTCAATCATCATTTTTAGTCATAGTCAATTGATAGTCTAATTTCTAATGTCATGAGTCCTGATTTAGTGGTCTAGTCCTTTGATTAGTCCATCATCATCATCAATTCAGTATTATTTTTTATGTCCTTTTCATGATTTGTGAGTGCACTCTTATCTGGATTTTTTAACCTTGACTCATATCTAAGTTATTTGCATCTCCTTCTTAATTGGATGTTATCTTGTTGTTGTCATCATCTATCTTGGACCTAATACACACATCAATTTTTACTTAAGTTCCTGTCAAACAATCAATTGATTCCTACCTATACAAACTAGAGGCTCTCTCAAAAAATATCAAGAAGAAGAGAGACAACATATTACACTTGAATTAAACCCTCTTTTCGTAGGACAACCAAAAACTTCAAGAAAATCAACCTCTCATCAAGACAAATTGTCCAACTAAAAAATGTTTAGAGAAAGACAAGATCAAGAAGGTTCTAGATGTAGATATCACAGTGTTATTATCCAGGATAATGATAATGAGAACTCCTCAAGTGACTCCAAGCCCATATTGGGTATTTTTCTTGCTACCTCCTTTCCTAGGTGAGAGTATGAGATTCAAATTTGGGGATTTGAAACCTAGGACAAATAATCCACACCATCAGCAGAAATGAGAAGAAAATCCAAAAATGACAAGGTATTTCTACCTTCTACACTTTGATCACCACATCACTCAGGTGGGTATACCTAATCTATACACATATAAACCCTTTGACATACAACATCTTGCAGATATATAACTATGGATAGTTCTTAAACCTATAGGTAATGAATACCTCAAAGTCTACCAAATCTTGTGCAACATCCCTCTTACACTAAGTATGCTTGAGAACTAGACCTAACAACTCCTCTCCTACCAACATGAAAGGGAAATATATTTTGAATTTATGGATTAATGAATCCCTGGAAATATCCCAAGCCCCTCATAGATTGGTGCCTTATCCAATAGGCAATAGAGTCAAGCATGAAAATGCAAAATCAAGATTATGAACAACAAAGAGAGCAACGCAATCTAATATATCTAATTCCTTACATTGAAATACCATCTTATCTCATCATTAAGTTCTACTTATGAATCCATTTATGTACTCAAACATGAAAATATCCACTCAAAATATTTAACTCTCCCCTTAGAAGAGACCCTGGAACATATACTTCATTAATCAGGAAAACACTGAAAGACAAACTGGAATATCCTTAACATTCAAGCTCATACATATTTGAAAATAGAACTCCAAATTGTAATTATCTATCCAAGAAATTAACAGACAACTCCACTATAGGGGATCTATAATGAAAAAAACTGAAACAGGCTTGGAGCATCAATTCATACAACTTGAAATCACCAAAATGGAGACAACTTAATGACAACTCATTTACACCCAAACTACTGAAATTCTCATTCATAAAACAAAGTATTAGAAAGTGCATCCCTATCTGCAACCATTATCCTAAGAACACCTTATATGTATAGGAAAAATAGAGAAGATTTCCAGAATTGGAACCACACTTAGAACCTCCTCTTGTAAAAAAAATAGAACCCTCTTTGGAACCTATTCTTTACAGAGAAAACAAAACCTTTACAACAGAGAAAAGATTAGGATATATAGGGAAGAGAAAGCCTAAAAATTGACATCTTGTTGACACCTATTCTCTCCAAAAAATTTATTAGTTTGAAATATATTTTCACTGCAAGTCCAACCGACCCAAAAATATCTGCCTTTGCCCCAAAAATCTAATCTTATCACATTGTGGCCGTAACAAAATGGCTGACCCAGATAGCAAGCCCATCCTTTCACCTCTTTGTTGCCTGGAATACAAATTCATGGCAGTAAAACCCTAAGGGAAGGAAGAAAATAAAAATAATTCCTTCCCAACGGTCACCTTGGCTTGCCAAAAACAATCAATGACCCACATTTAAACCTCTTTTCCACTTTAAACTGAGTCATTGATCCTCACTTAAAACACCAAGGCACCAAGTAAAAAGGTCACCATAGCCCCAGTCAACCACCCAACGAACACCACGTGGTAGTCCCTCATTGGACTTGGAAACCACTTGTTCACCACCTCTGTCATGCCGACCCCACTAACCTTACTGTTGACCGACAACCCAGGACATGTGTCATCATCATGTGATCTTGTGCCTTATAACCTCCATGCATATTTCTTTATGGGGTCATGAAAACCATTAGATCTAGGCCCTCTGTAACCTCTCTTAGCCTCACCTTCCTTATCTTTCCTGCCACATGTCACCATCTCCCGATACCTTGGATTTTCCCTCTCCACCTTCATCTGATCGCAAGATCATGAGGCTCCACCATCTATCACCTTTAGGCCCACCACATTCCTCTTGTCTTCCTCATTTTTTCCATGACACATGTCACAATCTTGCATTCTCAAGATATTTCTCTCTCCTAATTAGTCTCTTTGCGGGATCGTGAGGACGTGCCACCTATCCTCTGAACTAACCACGGGCCCACCAAAACTCCCTCCACTAACCACCAACATTCTACCACTAACTTCCCACTCCTTCAAGTCGTCTTCCAAAAGGTGCATGCCTCTCGACACTTAACTATTTCACGTTGGGGGTTAAAAACATTGATTAAGTCCCCGACATGGCCAATGTGGGATATATGGCTTAAGTCATTTCTTTTAAAAATAAAGGCATAGATAGGGTGCCATTAACTCTTATCACTTCCCACTGACTGTACAGGCACGAAGAAGACCTAAGGCACTCTGCAACAACTCTCACCTTCCCTCTACAAGGTCTGAACCCAAAAATGAAGCCAAAGGACCCAGTGAAAACTGGTTCTCCGCGGTGATAAACTAGATTCCTCTGCAAAATTTACAAATGGTACTCTAAAAAATGAGAGTACCAATAGCCCGATGAGGCTAATATTACTTGATGTCAAAATGACAAAGACTTTCTCAAAATGATGAAAACAATCATGGCTCAAGAGAAAGAACAATACTTCCTCAAACTAGCACGACAAGGAGCCCAGCTTCCTCCTCAATACAAAACTAAAGACATCATCGCTAAAGAGGAAGAAACTCCTTTAGCAGTGGTAACAAAAAAACTACAAGCCTTGCAAGTTGAATTGCAGGAAATGAAAAAGGAAAAAAATGATACCAATGACGAATTTTTCTCTAGAGACCATTTATCCATTTCCTTTCAATAAAAAAATGTACTTACCTCCATTCCCACATGGAGTTGAGATCCCAAAATTTGACAATTATTTTGATCATCTGATCCACAAGATCATGTAGACATCTAAAATCGTCCTTATATTAATTTAATTAATATTCCCTTAACATTATAATTAATTTTAATTAATTAATTATATTTGTTATATTCTTCTATTTATTTAATTGAATTTATTTAATTAAATATAATTCACTTTCCTTAGTATTTAAATTTAATTTAAATACTATCCCCTTTAATGTATTAAATTTCATTTATATACATTACCCCTCATTAATCCATTTTAAATAAATTTTTAATTTATTTATTCCTTCATATGACTTAAATTCTACTAAACTATAATTAATCTAAATTTTAAATTTGGATTAAGCTAATTTGAACCTAGATCCTACCCTACCTCACATCACTCTCACCAAATAAACCTACTCACTAATTAACTAAGGTTAATTAGGCTAATTTCTTGATTCCTACAACAATTAGTCCTAATTATTTGCTCACACATGTGTGAGAAAATTTTCAAAAGTCCACTTTTCCAAATAATCCTTATTTGGGGCCAACAAGGTTTCTTACACCCATGATGAAACCTTCTTACACTTTCTAAAAGTGTTTTATTGGCCCAAATCTCTTACACCTCTTACAAGATCCTTCACGTGCACTTTAAGTACACTTTGACCCGTCACATCCAAAGTTGCTCACACATGTGTGAGCAAAGTGGGCCTCTTGAATGGCTTATGTGTCCCTCATGTGACACCTATGTGGATGCCACATGAGATCCACCTCATCCAAGCCCTCTCTCTCCTCCAAAAAATCTATAAATAGAGGCCATTGTCAAGAGCAAATCATCTCCCTTTTATGCATTATCATCACGCTAGTTTAGTTCTAGAGCAATTTAGAATTTTTCATAGTAATATTAGTTCTTAGTTCATGCTTGTTTCATTTTGAATCTAGATATCACATCTTAGGTCCATAATGGAATGAATCTTAGCTTAGATCTTGCATATCATCCTAGTTTAGTTATTGAATCTTCATCATAGTGTAGTCTTGCATTTGAAATCATGGTGAGAGCTTGAGACAAGTTCTCAATACTTGTTTCTTGAGTTCCTCACTCATTTTAGTCATTTAGCTTGCATCTTTAATCATCAAGTGGGATTAGTATATCATGTTGGGAGAGCACACCCACAAACTTCTCTAAGAGAAAACCAACAAGCCATTGGGTGCCCTTGTTCAGCTCATCAAAGGTTATGATGGAGTCTCTTATTTTTGTAGTATGCTTTTAGACATGTTAGTGTAGTTCATTGATTTATACCTCTAACCTTTGCATGTCTGAGTGTGCTCCCAACAGGTTAGATTCCAGCATATATATTTTGGCATTGCCCACTGGGACCCACGTCCCTAATTTTATAACATTTTTTGTAGATTTTCTATGGTTTTGGAAATTTTCACGCAGACCCGTCTCTGCTCTGGAGTTGACGTCTCCACAAATCACCATCTGTGCTTCTCGGCCGTCTGTGCTTATAAATCACCGTCCCCGCCTGTTGTAAAACATATTTTTAGTAACCTAGTTTAAACCTTTTTTTAAATCAGATTTCAAGTTTTTTAACTCTCGATTTTTTGACAAAGTAATGTTTTTAAGGGTTAAATGTTGTTAAAACTGATAAAAAAGTTAATATTTATGCACTCTAAGTCTATTTTACAATAAAAACTGACTGTGTTTATGTGGTCGCCTGTGTAGGTGATTCATCCTTTCCATTGATCATCGTCTGCGTAGATCACCATCTGCGTAGATCACCGTCTGCGATACTTGGCCATCTGCACATTTTTCTTAGGTTTTAATATTTTTTGCAATATTTCATATTTGAAACTTCAAGACTACTAACAGTTTTCATGCAATTTTCCTTTGATTTCTAACAAATTTTGAGAAATGAACTTGTATGTCTAAACATTAGTCTTTTGAATGAATGTTGCTTAAAAGTAAATTTACCACATCCAATCTTGAATGACTTAAGGGAATGAACTTCACATATCTTGAATGACATAAGGCAAATAAACACACTTTTCCAAACTTTCTTTTTGTTGTGTGGGAAACAAATTGAATCTGTATGATTAACCATACTATTGTGTATATTTCTCAGCTAGAAAACACATAGTTTCTCTAATTAAGTTCAATTTGGAATGAATTCTTCTTAGTGTGTTTGAAGAAGTGTTTTTCAATGCTTCTTTCAAGCTATTTGTCAATAGATTAAAATCTCTTAATATAAGTGATGCTATGATTAAGTTATATCTGTATCCTCTCCCCTCGCCTTCATGGTTCTTGGGTGAAGAGAAATCTTAGCTTAATCAAGCTTCTAGAGAGGCATGTCTAGAGGGTGTGCTTCCCTTTAGAGGACAACCTCAAACCGGTAATCCCTTTAGCCGGTATAGAAATAAAGTGCGACCCAAAGGTCCTCTTTATCCCTTCAAGCTCGGGCGGGTCGTGTTCAATGATAGTCCATACTGAGTGAATATCCTCAGCATATTGGCATGGTTGAACTAGAGAGTTAAGTCTCTCACACCATAAAAATTGATTGTGGGGATGCCATGAAATCTTACTAGAAACTATAACTTAGTAGCCTACCTAATTCACCTCTGAACGATGACTTATTATAGTGCAAGGGGAGGGAAGATTCTTCCCCCAAGATTCCCATCATATGTGTCCTAGGGTATTGTTTTGTGAAAGAGATCTTCGTAGCAAGGAAAAAATACCTGGCAAAAGGCAAAAACACGGGCGCCCTTCCAAGGGTGACAATGTTGTGTGACCTGAAGGACTACCAAGCAATGGGCCTATAATATTTCATGTGAAGCCAATTTCCTAAGGTAGCTACTATTTGAACTATCTTCATTGTGATAGACCAAGTAAAAACATAAGTGGCTTGAAAGAGTCACTCGAACATACACAAAAAAGATCTTGCCATTTGAATCAAAGTTTCCCAATGTCACATTTGCTTGTATCCCTCAAGGTTTCTTTGTCCCTAGTTGGATTCTTTTGAGACTTGTGTCTATTATTTTTCTGGTTTGAATGTGCTGAAATCAGTTCTTTTCATCAAACAAACTTGTCCAAAATTAGACTGAATATCAAAAATTTTCCCAGAATTTCAACACACTATCTTAGCAACAATCGGTCATCTCCGCTCTAGATCCGATGTCTACGCAGATCACCATCTATGCAGATCGTTGTCTGTGCAGATTGTTGGCTGCGTTTGAGATCGTTGTCTCCGCTTGAAAATAGTTACCTTCCAAATCTGTCGAGACATCCAAAATTTGACCTTTTGTAGGACCCCGAAACCATTTGTCATAGATCATTCAATCATTCAGCCAAAATCTGATTTTTCATATGACATGACCAATTTCAAGAAACATAAGAAGGTTAAGCTTCCAACACCTCCATTCTATAGAGAGCAGAAGGAAACCACTCACAAATCTAAGGAATATCATAATATTACCACATCTATCAAATAAGAGATTGAGCATCGAGAGAAAATTGATAAAATCCTTTACAACAATAAGTTCTACAACTTCATGGCTAAATTCTCTATTAACAGTGCTTTCATCACCATTGAAAAATATGACTAGGATCAATTCTTCCATTCTTCTATCATCATTCTTCCTTCTCTTGGAGTATTTAGATCAAATCATCAAGTCAAATCAATCCTTTTAGGTTGAAATACATTAATCAAAGTATTCCAAACCTTCATCCTCAAACAAACACAACATTACTTGTAGACCATCAGTCTGTCTCAAGTAATTTAAATCCCTTAGTGATGTCTCATTTTGCTTGAGATTACAAATCCATCTTCAAGTAGAACTAGTGTTGCTTTAAATCCTTTTGTGTTTGTATCATCATAAGGTTTTTTCATGCTTAGGTTTTGTTCCAAAAACCTTTAAATCAATCAATCAATCCTCAATTCAATCAATCAATCAATCAATCTTTAATCAAGCATTAATCAATCCAATCAAATCCCAAGATCTTTGCTCCATTTCATTTCTTACACCTTCTTGTCTTCCATTCTTCTAAATCCACCATTGTATGGTAGTCACTCAATCCCAAGCTAGAAACATGAGGTGTGCAACATTCAACACTATTACCTGTGAGGAGAATCCTTTTTCCACTCAATATTTTCAAGGAACTAGAGTAAAAGCTGAGGAAGTTCCTGAAGAAACTGAACTAGTGGACCAAGAAGAAAGACCCACCCAAGTGATCGACTTCCTTAGTGATCCATACAACTTAGAGATGGTTCAAAAGGCCATTATGCACAACAGTGTTGAAATATTCTTGAATCTTGTTCATAATGGTGTCACGGTGCCTGCTAACTTTGATGAAAAACTCCTTAGTCAAAATGTCACCAAAGCCACCGCTACCACTACTGCAGCCATGGCTTCTACTTCCAATGATACATCATCACATGACACCAGTAAAGGACCTTTTAGTGAACCTTCCACATCAGTACCCATGTCAGCACCCGTGTCAACAACTGCTTCAGTACCTCAATTAACACCAGAAAAAATTCAGCAAATCCTAAGTGCTTTACCAAACAATACTACACACAACATCACTCAAACGATGAAAACTCAAGGAGCAAGTGCTAATGTCAACAACATAGGGTAGATTTTTGTGCCCTTGCCTACATCCCTGTTTCAAACATCAGGGGTGAAGACATCTGCAACCAATACATCTCGAGCCTATCAATATATACCTCCTCCCACTATTCGTATGACCTCCCTGGGGTTTTCAGCTGCACCATTTGGAGGAGGTGGAGGTTATGTACCATCGTTTATTCCCTGGAATACTCCAGATTTCACTCAACAATTCAATGAGCTCAAAAGCATTGTACAAGGCTTACAAAATGGGAGCAAAAAAGAGTTTTCTTTTGAAGAGATTTGTCCCTACCCATTTGACAAATCTATCACAATGCAACCATTCCCACCAAACTTTGAGATGCCTAAATTTGAGAAATACAAAGGTGAAACATGTCCTCTACAACATCTCAAATATTTTTACATTGCATGTCAAGAAGTTTCCTATAATGAGAATTACTTAAAAAGACTCTTCACTAGGAGTCTTGGAGGCGTCACTTTAGAATGGTTCATGGCCCTCCATTATGGGTCAATCTCTTCTTTCTCTGATCTTTCAAACAAGTTTGTTGTACAATATTGGTATAACATTGAACATCAAGCAAAACTCGGTGATTTATGCAATACTAAACAAAATAATGGAGAAACCTTTGCTAGTTTCTTAAAATGATGGAGACATATCACAAATTGCATGCCATGGAAAATACCTGATATTCACTTAATTGACATCTTCACAAATAATTTAGTCTCTGAGATATCTTTCCAAATGAAAATGGCTTCACCTGACACCTTTGAATCCCTTGTCAAGAAGGGAAAAGACATTGAAGATGGCCTTTTGCAAAGAGGTAGCATCAAACATTATACTCCCTCCAACAATGATAAACCAAAATTTTAGATTAAAAACAAAGGATTTGTCAATGATGGAGTGACTGATGCCAAGCATATTCAAACTATCCAAGCATCCAACAATAACAATCAAAACAATCGAAACAACAATCAAAACCAAAATCAAAATCGCAACAACAATCAAAATCAAAATCAAAATCAGAACAATCAGAACAACAATCAGAATCACAGTCAGAACAATAATAAACAACTGTACAATCAATCATTCATATTTCCTCACAACAATTACAACAACAATAACAAAAACAACAACAATAATAATGATAATCGACAACGTCGACAATTCACAGCATTGGTAGAGCCTCTAGATGTGATCTTTACACAACTTATGGATCAAGGAATGATAATCTATCCAAATACTTGACCTTTTGATGAGAATCAACCTAAACCTATTTGGTATAGAGATAATGAATATTTTGATTATCATCGCATCAAGGGGCATGATACCAAGAAATGCATAAAGCTTAGACACTTTATGCAGGATCTGATTGAGGATGGGAAAATTGAAGTCGAAGGTCAGAATGCATCCTCATCTAATGCAAAACTCAAAGTATACAATAAGCCCTTCCCACCTCACAATCAAAATAATGCATGAGACGTGATCCCATATGATTACTCTACCAATACTATCACAGGCCATGATCAAACATGTGGGAGTCTAAATGAAAACAATATCTTTGGGTTTGACTCTCTTTATGGCCGCATTGAAGAAGCTGACACGCATGTTAATACCATAATCCTCAAATCTGCTGATTGTAATTCTACCACACATAGACCCAGAGTCATTGTCCAAGCTGCTGATAAACCTTGTACATCTGCAAATCCACTAGCTGCACCATCTACCACTGCTTGGCCTGCCTCGCGCTATGACCTATTGGCTTAGTTAGGGAAGACGCTTGCACAGATAACTATTCTAGAGCTCCTGAAAACCTTACCAATTCACAGAGAAGTCCTTGATAAAGCTCTAAATGAATCTTGTGTCCCTGAGAACATCAATACTGCACAATTCCAAGCTATGATAGGAAACTTATCCGTACAAGAACATATTGTCTTCACTGATAAGGACTTTCGTGGTCCCGACCTGCATCATAATAAATCTCTCCATATAGAAGGAAAAATCCAATCCATAAGAATAAAATGAATCCTTATAGATGGTGGATCTAGCTTGAATTTGTGCACATTGAAAATGATTCATAATATCAGTCTTTCTGGGGACCTCATTGATCTAGAAAAATGAATCACAATAAAGGCCTATGATGATCGAGAACAAGAAAGCAAGGGTTTGATCCCACTAACCTTACAAGTGGGCCTGACCTTGATTGAAACTATTTGTCATGTATTGGATCTAGATATACCTTATAATATCCTACTGGGATGACCATGGATACATGCTATCAAAGGTGTACCCTCTACTTATCATCAATGTCTAAAATTCCCACATCACGATAGAGAAATCATAATTCCTTGAGATCCTGATCCCTTTTAATACTTCAAGAGACTGGAAGGAAAAAAATCTAACTATTGTCCATTGAATGAGTTTGACTGATATTCTAATCAAGAAACCCCTATTTCAAACACTCCACCAGTTCCAAAAAAGACATCAGAAACACCAACTGAGAAATCCAAAGGAAAGGAAAAATTTAGTGAAGACAAGGTTACCAAAGACAAACCCTCCTCATCTGAAGCAAAGGCCACTTTTACAGATCAAGGCATGGGAGAGTATAAATTTGAAAGTGCTCTATGTATTGGGAAACTCCCTTTGTCTGCAAAGTCTTATGGATGACCATCACCATTACCCCCCTCTAAAGACAAAGCACTTATGTGCTACAAATCAACTATTTTTGAACATTGGGGGTTGCTATTAGATGAACACGTTGAATACAATGTCCTTGATTGGCTCTATAGTGATGAAGAAGAATGACCTTTCATTTTCCCCAAAGGAAAGTATCCTAAGGTTACTCCCATTATCGAAAGCATGGGATATCATGGTACTAGCCTTGGAGATAATGAAACAGGTAAGAAGAAGAACATAACAGCCAATGGCTATCCTAAAGGACATGGATTAGGTTCTGTAGGGACCAAGACTAACTTTGCTAAGGATTATTGTCTAGCTGCTCAGATTGAGACACTGAGGAAGATTTCTTCGAAATTCATTTCCACTATGTTCAAGATGACTTAAACAAAAATCACCATGTCTTCACTATGACCCAAGCTGACCTTTCATCCCCTTGTCTACCCCTCACAAACCCTAAACTAATTAACTGGGATCAGCAAGACTCATCACCAGCTTTAGACGTTTGTGATTCAGATGAGGTAGTTTTAGCCCTCTTTGGACTTAAGAATCTCTTAGAGTACGAACATCAGATCCACTATAGTGAACAAGCCTACTTCGGTAGCCAAGTCAACTTTCTCAGTCACAAAAATGAAAAAGAAAATAAAAATTAAAAAAATGAAAATACATCCTCTGGTGAAAACCTCTTGCAAGCACCTTTGGATGAAGAAATAGATAAACTAAAGGACACTCCCTCTAGTGAAAACCTTTCTGACGCACTAAAGGAGTGAGAGGCTGACTTTTTGTTTATATCCTCAGAACCAAAAGTGTCCTCTATGATTATCAAAGACACCATTCCAATCAATCTAGGCACAAAAAAAGATCCACACATCACCTACATTGTAGTTTCTCTCAATGATCAGGAAAAGAAAGACATTATAGCATTCTTGTATAAACATAAAATTATTTTTTCCTAAACATACGAGGACATGCTTAGGCTAGATACAGATCTTATCATGCATCATCTTTCTGTTGATCCAAGTGAAAAACCTGTTAAGAAGAAACTTTGTAAGATGCATATGCAAGTCGCATTGGTAGTCAAAGTAGAGCTTCAAAAAATGTTGGATGTTGAAGTAATCAGACCAATTGATTATCCTGAATGGGTTTCCAATATTGTACCAGTAGGCAAAGCTGCTAGGGGCATTCGCATCTGCACTGATTTTAGAGATCTAAACCTTGCATGTCCCAAGGATGATTTTTCACTCCCAAATATTGACATTATAGGGGATTTGAGTGCAGGACATGAAATGTTGTCGCTTATGGATGGCTTCTTAGGTTACAATCAGATCAGGATAGCACCAGAATACCAACACAAAACCACATTCACAATGCCTTGGGGCACCTTTTGTTATCAGGTGATGCCTTTTGGCCTTAAAAATGTTGGAGCTACTTATCAACGGGCAATGACTACCATCTTTCATGACCTTTTACATGTCATCATGGAATATTATGTGGATGATCTTTTAGGAAAATCTAAGACAAGGGAATCACATATTCCTATTCTTACTACCATTTTTGATCGATTGGAGAAGTATAAGCTTACGCTAAATCCTAAGAAGTGTGCTTTTGGAGTACAATCTGGTAAGCTGCTAGGGTACATTATGTCACAGCGTAAAATAGAAGTTGATCCAAGGAAAGTGAAAGAAATCCTAGAGATGCCACCACCCAAAACCTTGAAGAAATTACATAGTTTACAAGGAAAACTACAATCAATCAAAATATTCAAGTCACAACTAGCAGATAAGGTGCATCTATTCTCTCATCTCCTACGTAAGAATATCAGGTTTCAGTGGGATTGCTTATGTCAAAATGCATTTGAGAAACTGAAAGGCTATCTGGCTAATCCACCTGTGTTGGTACCACCTGTTGCTGGTCATCCTATGATTCTGTACATATCTTCTATAGAGGTCGTGTTAGGATCCCTCTTGGCACAATTAGATGATACCGGCAAAGAGCAAGCAATTTATTATCACAGAAGGACTCTATTGGTTATGATTTGAATTATTCCCTAATTGAGAAGGCATGTTTGGCTATTTTTTTCTATACACAGAAAATACGACATTATATGCTCAATAATAAGATTCATCTTGTTGCCAAAATTGATCCACTCAAGTACCTCCTGGCACGTGTTTCTCTTACTAGTCGTACAACAAAATGGGTCATGATCCGTAGTGAGTTTGACATTGTTTATGTGGATCGCAAAGTTATCAAAGGACAAGTAATTGTAGATCAGTTAGCTAAAGGACCTCTTGATAGTAAAAATCCTTTGATCACATAATTTCTAGATGAATCAGTCCTCAATCTTTCCCTGAGTACACCATGGAAGCTTTATTTTGATGGATCCTTCACTCAGAAAGGATCGGGGGCAGGAATCTTGTTTGTTACACCAAAAAGGGATCTCATCCCTAAATCTTATAAGTTACAATTTCCTTGTACCAACAATAGTG
This sequence comes from Thuja plicata, assembly GCA_018584345.1. NCBI lineage: Eukaryota > Viridiplantae > Streptophyta > Pinopsida > Cupressales > Cupressaceae > Thuja > Thuja plicata. The sequence continues at coordinate 3,011,917 of MU225962.1, read as the reverse complement.
CAGAATATGAAGCCCTTGTACTTGGACTCCAGCAGGCCATACAATGGAAGATTCTCAATTTATTGGTGCTTGGGGATTCACAATTGGTTGTCAAACAAGTTATGGATGAATATCAAAAAAAGGATGACAAGTTGCTTCCCTACCACTGTACAACTAAATATCTCAAAATGTATTTCACTGAGCTAATCTTCCAATAGATCCCTCGCACAAACAACAAAGTAGTAGATGCCATGGAAATAATTGGGTCCTTGATCACCATGCTAGAACACAGCACACGGTGTGAGTTTCTTGTTAAGAATATTAATGTCCCTGCCTATGACAAACTGAATTCTGAAATGGTGTGTGAAATTGCTGATCCCAACTCCCCATGGTACCAAGAAGTCTATTCCTACCTTCGCGATGGACATACCCCACTTACTTTAACCACCAACCAACAAAAAACCTTCATTCATCGCACGTCCCGATACACAATCCTTGGTGATACCCTTTTTCGAAAGCATTTCGATGGAACTCTTTTAAGGTGTCTGAATTCTGATGAAGCACAAATGTCCTTGGAGGAGGTACATCAAGGAATCTATGGGGCTCACTCTAGTGGACTTACTCTGGCCAAGAAGTTGTTACACACTTGATATTACTGGCCTACTATGGAACAAGATGCCTACAACTATGTGCCTTGTCAGCGGCACGACGATTTGATACACGCTCCCTCCCAATCCCTTCAGCCCACCATCACCCCTTGGCCTTTTTCACACTGGGGTCTCGACCTTGTTGGCCAAATTTTCCCTAATTATTCCAATGGCCATAAATACATCCTAGCTACTACTGAGTACTTTACCAAGTGGGTCAAAGTTGTGTTAGAAACACTGAGAGGGGGGGGGTGAATCACTGTTTATCAATTAATTATATTTCAGCCAATTAAACATATATCAAATGTGCATCCAAAGAATCATAACACAAGAACACATAACACATGATATGATTACGGAGAACCTTGATCAGAGGAAAAATCTGGTGGGGATTAGTACCCACAAAATATTGTACTAGGTATAATGAACCTATTAAAGTTCCTTTGCCCTGTTAGAAGCAGTCTTTACAAATTGAGTACAATGACCTGGTTAAAGGTCAGACCCTATTAGGAGTCTTTTATAATAACCCTATTAGGGGTGGTGGACTCACTATCCAAGGACTCACTGTCCAAGTGGTGAAGGCTACAACATTCTGAATGTTGATATGCACTATATCAAAAATGAACTGCTGTAGTGACACTGTTGTCTGATCAGTTCCGTGTATGCGTGGATGCTCTTACTCCTTCAAAGAGCTATATCATCTTATAACTTCATTATACTATCCCTCTATAACTTCTTCTTACACTATAATCGACACTTGTAACATATCTTTACATTACATACTTATATCTTCAAATCTGAATAGGCGCGACCCAAAACAAATCATTAGTCGGCCCTAAAACAAAAATACATAACGCTTCCTAACAAGTCGGCCCAAGAATGTTTAATATAACATTAATTACATTATTAAAAACTTATAACTAAAGGTTCTTAGCCATTACATTATAAAATCATACGCGTTGATCAAATCTATAGTCGGCTTCCATGCTCTGTTTCCTCCACTGCAGGTCTACTAATCTGCCTGTAACTTTTCCGTACAGATGTTCCATACTTTGCATGTTTGGATCTAGCATGTATATATAACATAGAGTGTATACCTAAGCACGCATGCTCTGGTGTGATCTCTAACATGTGCGCTGATGTGCTGATCTCTGTATCTCTCTGTTTGTCCTATTTTCTGTACTTAGTCATTTTATCTTCTAAGTTATCTTTGACAGAAACTTAGTGTGACTTTGTTGCCATGATTGACAACACAAAATAAGTCATGCTTCCTCAGGAAGTGAACTTGCCAACAATCTCCCCCTTTCTCA
>MU225962.1:2964989-2997820 GCA_018584345.1 Thuja plicata | reverse complement strand
AATTCTACTAAACTATAATTAATCTAAATTTTAAATTTGGATTAAGCTAATTTGAACCTAGATCCTACCCTACCTCACATCACTCTCACCAAATAAACCTACTCACTAATTAACTAAGGTTAATTAGCCTAATTTCTTGATTCCTACAACAATTAGTCATAATTATTTGCTCAAACATGTGTGAACAAATTTTCAAAAATCCACTTTTCTAAATAATCCTTATTTGGTGCCAACAAGGTTTCTTACACCCATGATGACACCTTCTTACACTTTCTAAAAGTGTTCTATTGGCCCAAATCTCTTACACCTCTTACAAGATCCTTCACATGTGTACTTTAAGTACACTTTGACCCATCACATCCAAAGTTGCTCACACATGTTTGAGCAAAGTGGGACTCTTGTATGGCTTATGTGTCCCTCATGTGGCACCTATGTGGATGCCACATGAGCTCCACCTCATCCAAGCCCTCTCTCTCCTCCAAAAAATCTATAAATAGAGGTCATTGTCAAGATAAAATCATCTCCCTTTTATGCATTGTCATCATGCTAGTTTAGTTCTAGAGCAATTTAGCAGTTTTCATAGTAATATTAGTTCTTAGTTCATTCTTGTTTCATTTTGAATCTAGATATCACATCTTAGGTCCATAATGGAATGAACCTTAGCTTAGATCTTTCATATCATCCTAGTTTAGTTATTGAATCTTCATCATAGTGTAGTCTTGCATTTGCAATCGTGGTGAGAGCTTGAGACAAGTTCTCAATACTTGTTTCTTGAGTTCCTCGCTCATTTTATTCATTTATCTTGCATCATTAATCATCAAGTGGGATTAGTATATTGTGTTGGGAGAGCACACCCACAAACTTCTCTAAGAGAAAATCAACAAGGCATTGGGTGCCCTTGTTCAGCTCATCGAAGGTTATGATGGAGTCTCTTATTTTCGTAGTATGCTTTTAGACATGTTAGTGTAGTTGATTGATTTATACCTCTAATGTTTGTATGTCTGAGCATGCTCTCAATAGGTTAGATTCCAACATATACAGATCACGTCTAGGATTTCTATATATTTTACATGGAATTTATGCATGAATAGATGTACCTCATGCGTCTCTTTCCTTGGAGTCTGGGTGGCCAAGATATTGAGTGGTTTTCAAAGTTACCTAGAGGAATCAAAACTTTCAACAAACTAATCAATCTATTTTTACAACAGTATTCATATAACATCCAACATCCCATGATAATGATTGATTTGAGCAATACCAAGCAACAAATGGGAGAGCCTTTTCTAACTTTTCTTTAGTGATGGAGGAAAGTCTTTTCTTGATATCTGCGCCTCAGGCCTAAATCTGAGAAGATGGATATATTCACCAATACATTGATCCCCAAATTGAATTTCCCCATACAGATCCAATGTCCACCCACCTTTGACAAAGTGGTCAAAGTTCCCTCAAAATAGAGGACATGCTTGTCAAAAAGGGTGAAATCACCCTTTACAAGGGAAAAAAATATAGTTCCAGTTCCAAGGACAAGAACAAGTATTGGAACAAAAATAAAAATATGGTAAATGATTCAGTAGTTGACCATGTTGCCCCTCAATTAAAACCAGCGGTCTTCAATCTGACAAGTGGCACAAAGGCCCTAAAAGGTGCTGATAATACCACTAAATCTCCTTCAAAAGGGACAAGAAATCTCATGAAAGAGAAACCTTGGGTCAAACCCAAGCGTAACTTCTCTCCTCTAGGTAAATCATACGAATCAACACTCAAGACTCTTCTGGAAAATAAATTGATCACATTGCTAGACAATTCTAGACCATATGAATGTGAGGCGAAACAAAAATGGTGGAATGATAATGACTACTATGAATTTCATAGGAATAAGGGACACAAGATTGAGAACTATATGAGACTCAAACATGAGATCCAAAATCTCATTGACAGTGAAACAATTGTGGTCGGTAATCATGTCATGAACACGGATCGTAAAGCATTTAAAAATCCCTTTCTTGAATATGAGAAAGGGGAAAAATTTATGTATAAGGAAACTGCTAGAATCAATCACACATATGGCACCAATGATGATAATGTCATACATATTCTTGAGCCAGTCCCTTCTGAATATTGCAATGTCATTATCGTCAAGAAAGATGAAAAAGAGTCCAGAGCGGCTAACATTGTGACCTACACACAAGAAAAGGTAACCCAAAGAGGAGCTGGACCTTCCGACCCTTCTACATCTGGTAATCAATCAGCATCATCAAAACCTTCCACATCAACAAATAAACATCCAGTTATAACCTTATCTAAGTCATCAACTTCAAAATAGCTAGTTTCATCTCATGTTGCTGACTACATCATTGTCGAGCAATTGAAAAGAACAAATGCTCAAATCTAAATTTTTGAACTGCTCAAAATCTCTCCATCTCACAGAGAGATTATAGATAAAGTATTTTCAACTTCCAATATCCCTAAGGACTTGGACTTAGATAGGTTTCAATCCATGGTGGGTCTCTTGACCTCACTCCACTATCTGTTATTTTTGGAAGAAGATGATAATTATTTGAGTCACCCTCATAATATACGCTTGCACATTGAAGTCATGATCCACAAGTGTTGGGTCAAATGAGTCTTGATAGATGGAGGCACGGGGTTAAACATCAACACCTATAATTTGATAGAAAAATTGGGCTTTCAGAGCATGTCAATTATCCCAAGAGGAAGATGAAAATAAAGGCATATGATGAACAAGAGAGATATTACAAAGGTCTCATATGTCTACCTATCAGAGTGGGTCCTATGGAAAGAGAATTCATATTTTAGGTACTGGATATTCCACTAGCATAGAACATTTTTTTGGGAAGACCATGGATCCATGAGATGTAAGTTGTCTCATCCACTTACCACCAATGCATCAAGTTCCCTGTCAATGGTGTTTAATTCACCATTCCTACAGATGCCAGTTATGCTTGCAATACACTGAAATAGTAAGCTGATACTCTTATCCCACACAAAAAATGAAGCCTCTACCTTTGAGTCAGCTAGAGATATAATGAAAGAAATAGAAAAGAATCTTAAAATCAAAGAAACGGGGATGGCTGGATACACAATAGAACCTATTCTATCACTAAAATATCTTCCCACATCACCCAAATATTATGAAAGACCTTCAGAAGTAATGAAACGATTAATTACACCAGCCAAAGTAATCTATGATGGTATCTTTATTCAAGAAATTATACCACTTGAAGATGAAAATGAATAGAAATCTATCCTGGAATGGTTGTATAGGGAACCTAAAGGTAATGATGTTAAATATTGTGAGATCTCTCTCGATAAATATGGCAAGGGATATGATTTGGTTTGATGTATGGGTTATCCAGGGAAAGGACCTATAGGGTCTAATCAAAATGGTCCCATAGAACCCATAGAACCCTAGTACAGAAGTTCTAATGATGGAACTAGCTTAGGCTTCTTATCATCTAAGGAAATGTGAAATAGAGACACACCCACTTGTAAAAGGGATTACTCGTAAGAGGAGAATGGATATCCTTATCCTATTCCTCTATTTTTTCTATCTCATCTTAATGGGGATGAATAAAAAAATCCTAAGATAAACACTACTGAAAAAAAAAATTCAAGAACACCAAATGATTCCTGATCAAATAGAGGCTTCAACTTCTTAGCAAAGTCCTAATACAGAGGAACAGGACATGACCATAGAATAATTTATTGGAAGGAACCATCATAATTGGGGTCAAAGGGTATACTTTACTCATGTCTTAGACATGGTGGACCAAAATGAAATAGACTCTTATGAGTATCAATTTAAAATTTTAGCTGAAGAAACTATAGATAAAGAGGTCGACACAGTGCAAAAATACGTAACCAAACTCGAGGTAGGTGAAAGCTCAAGGATTAGTTCTGATGAGTTAGATCCAAAATCTCTGACATGGTCTTTGATGATGTTGTTAGGGCCCTCACATATGTGAACACATCTATACAAGGTACTAATTTAGGACTCTAATTAACAGTCCAAGTCCATGATTAACATACCATGAACACCCTGGAACCTGTTGAATCCTTTCCACTCTTTCATCCTGAACTCATTGATTTGGCTTTGCAAGAACAAATCATGATCATGCCTACATTTCCCAATGAGTATTCATTAGTCTGTTATCTTAACATTGTTGAATCAGTCACCTCTTTCCCTACAGAATGGAGCGTGAACGTGACTGAAGAAGATATTAAGTACCTCGGTCAAAAAATAAAAATGAAAAGAAACAAACATTCTAATGGTCAAAACCACATTGTTGCAGTTTTAGAACAATAAATAGTAAAACAAAAAGACACATCCAAAGGTGCAAATATCTCTGAGGTGCTGAAGGATGAGGTACTTGATATCTTGCTGACTCACTTCTAGGAGTGATCATCAGTGTTTATAGAACTAACACAACCTATGAATATTGGAACCTAAGAGCATCCACATATAATCCATCCAACACAATCACTATCAGTAGAGGATTTGAAAGAGTTCACTCAATTGTCTAAATAAAAAAATATCAAATTCACATGGACCTACTCAGATATGCCAGGGTTGGATCCAGATCTCATAATGCACCATCTCTCAATGACACCTGGAGTTAAACTAGTTAAACAAAAACACAGAAAGATATACCCTCATGTTGCTCTACTAAAAAAAATTGAGTTGGAAAATTTTCTCAAAGCTTGGTTCATTAGATCAATTTACTATGAAAAATGGATCTCAAATATTGTGCTTATATCAAAACCAGATAAGTCTATTCAAGTATACGGTGATTTCAGAGATCTTAACAGGGCATGTCCCAAAGATGACTTCCCTTTTCCCAATATCGACATGATTATTGATATGAAAAATGGATACAAAATGTACTCATTAATGGATGGCTTCTCAAGGTACAAATAGATTAGAACTTAATACCTTATGAGAAAATCTACCTTGACTGGCAGGTTAGGTAAATGGGTCATGATCCTCAATGAGTTTGATATTGAGTACGTGGAATGAAAGGCTTCATGATGCATCAAATATACCCTATAAGAGCACTCATAATGCATCACTATCAGCAGAGGATTTGAAATATTTCACTCAATTCTCTAAATAAAAAAAGATCAACCTTGCATGGACCTACTCAGATATGCCAGGGTTGGATCCAGATCTCATAATACACCATCTATCAAGTACACCTGGAGTTAAACTAGTTAAACAAAAACTTAGAAAGATATACCCTCATGTTGCTCTATGAATAAAATCTGAGTTGGAAAATTTTCTCAAAGCTTGATTCATTAGATCAATTTACTATGAAAAATGGATCTGAAATATTGTTCCTATATCAAAACCAGATAAGTCTATCCGAGTATGCAGTGATTTTAGAGATCTTAACAGGGCATGTCCCAAAGATGACTTCCCTTTGCCCAATATCGACATGATTGTTGATATGACAAATGGATACAAAATGTACTCATTAATAGATGACTTCTCAAGGTAAAAATAGATTAAAACTTCTCCTAAAGATCAAGATAAAAAAACATTCACATGTTCCTGGGGTACCTTCTGTTGGAACATCAAGTCATTCGGTTTGAAAAAATGCGGGTTCTACATGCTAGAGAGTTGTAACAACCATATTCCATGACATGACGCACAAAAACATGGAAGAATATGTGGATAATACAATAGTGAAAACCATGAAAAGATCCACACATCTACAAGACCTGGGAAAGATTCTAGATAGAATGGAATAATTCATACTAAGGTTGAACCCAAAGAAATGTGGATTTGGTGTCACATCTAGTAAACTGCTAGGATACATTGTCTCAGCAAAAGGGATTTAGGTGGATCTGACAAAGGTACAAGAAATCATAGCGATGCAACTGCCAAGGAAAATCAACCAAATAAGAACACTCCAAGGGAGGATTCAATCAATCAGAAGATTCATATCACAACTGGCCAACAAGGCACAACCATTCACAAAGACCTTACATAAAGGAGTGACATATCAATGTGATGAAACATGTGACAATAACTTTAAGAAATCAAATAATATTAGTAAAATCCAGCAATCCTAATGCCTCTTATACATGGTAAGCCGTTAATTTTTTACATCTCAGCTACTACAACATCACTGGGGCACTTCTTTCACTATAGGATGAGAAGAAGAAAGAATGAGCTATTTACTACATCATTAGAACTTTGGTCTTGTACGAGATGAACTACACAGTGATTGAGAAGTCTTTTCTAGCAATTAAGTTTGAATCACAAAATTTGAGGTATTATATGTTGGCACACTCTGTAAAATTGGTTGTAAATATTCACTGAAATACCTTCTGAGAAAAGCTACCTTGACTGACAAGTTGGCTAAATGGGTCATGATCCTCAACGAGTTTGACATTGAGTATGTGGAATGAAAGGATTCATGATGCATCAAATAGTGCCCCCATGATGCATCAAATATACCCTATAAGAGCACTAATAATGCATCAAATATTGCCAATATTTTCTTCAGAGAAGTAGTTAGGATTCATGGACTACCACTCGCTATTGTTTCAGACAAGGAAGTGAAGTTTCAAGGACATTTTTGGAGAACTCTCTGCAAGAAACTTGGCACAAACCTATCCTTTAGTTTAGCATACCATCCCCAAACCGATGGTCAAACTGAAGTGGCCAATATATCACTTGGTAACCTTCTGAGATGTCTCACAAAACAATATGGACAATCATGGGATGTTGTGTTACCACATGAAGAGTATGCCTTCAATGATTCTATAAACAAGTCCACAGGAAAGAATCCTTTTCAAATCATCTATGGGATGCACCCTAGAGGCATCATGTAACTCAAAGACATGCCTAATGAGACAAATATTAGTGCAGAAGGTGAGGAGTTAGCATAATTGATTTGACAGGTCTATGAACAAGTCAAACTTTCACTGTATCAGAATGTTGAGAAGTATAAACAACATGCAAATCAGAGAAGAAGACAAGTTCCTTTTCAGATTGATGACAAACTCTGAGCATATCTTCAAAAATAAATACTTCCTAATGGTGCACACTCCAAGTTACAAATGATGAAAATTGGTCCATACACCATTCTTAACAAGCTTGGTGTAAATGCATATGAAATCACCCTACCCCTACAATTTCCATTTCTCCTATTTTCAACATCTCTAATCTTACTCTTTACAAAGGTGATGCAAATACTAATGATTCTTTGTAGGAACAAGAACAAGTGGAGTGCCTCAGATATTTACCTCCTAGTGAGCCCATGCAATTGGAGAATATTCTTGATACATAGGTAATCAAATAAATAAGGATACATACCAACAAAAATAGTACTTGGTGAAGTGGAAATGGTTGCCTGATGTTGATGCCTCTTGGATGGATGAGAAGTCTATTGAACAACATAGAACCACATTAGACACACTCCTCTCAAGTGGCACCAAGGAAGTATGGTGCAGGAGAACCTAGGCTCTTAAAATAAACCCTTTGAATTCCTTGGGGGTACTAAAGAAGGAAATATTACATATAGTTATTTTGAGGTCCTTGGGACCCTTTTTTTGTAATAAGGATCAATTTGTAAGACTGGATGCGACAAGGTGACAGTATAAACCTTGGGGGTCAAACTTAGACAAAGATCCAAAAATAGGTTGTTTGGGTTGATTTTTTTTTTAAAAATGTTTTGGGGAATTTCCAATCCATCTAGGGGCATAATAGGTCCTAGGGAGCAAAGTAGAGCAACTTTGCAACAAAAGTTGTAAAAGTTGCAAAAGTTGCTCGACAACTTTTGCAAATTTTGAGAAACTTTGTCATAACCACCCTCCAATGGTTCCAAACTTTTAATTCAGTTGTGACCATTTATTTTGGTATATTTATGTTCAAAAATTTAAAACATGAAGTTTGATCATGTAATACACAACTTGGTGGCAATATTTTATGAAATAAACATTGTTTTTCTAGTAATTTCATGTTGTTTCATACAGTACGACCATCTCTGCAATTGATTGTGATTTAAATCCTACATTTTTTTTGGTATAAGGTGTTAGGATTATAATGAACTTTATTTGAGTGGATTTGGTGGAGTTAGAAATAAGAACTCTTCGGTTCAACCAAGACTGGTTTGTAAATCCTTGTTTTTCTAAAGTGTTGCAAAGATGTACGCCTAACTTGCTAGGTCACAGGGGGGATTCACATGGCCCTTGGTGAAATTAAATTAGGTGGGTGTATATTAGGATTCAAAAATGGAAGATCTGGGGAAGTCTGTTTAGCCACCTTGCCATCAAGCCCTAGGTCAAGCATCTTTATGTGCTAGGTGACAATTAATTGCAAACTAGTGCACAAAGACTTGTAGGGAGTGGAAAGGTTTAATTTTATATTGTATTGGGTCTTCCTAGGGATTTACAAATATGTTCCATGGGTTGGATCGGTTATATCAATCAATCTCTGGTTACTTTATTTGAAGACATGTCCTAATTAGCCCTTTTAGGCCTATGCACTTAGGGTGAGTTTGGTGGTGCAGTGAAGGGATCAGAGTCCAAGGCTTTGGAATTGGAAAAATCTTCTAAAAGGCTATTCAAAACAATTATTTTTTTAGTGGGGTCTTTGGGAGAAATGATATTTATCTCATAAAAACCCTGTGAATAGGGCTATTAGGAAAGCTTATCCAACTAGGACTACTAGAGCATTTTGATCCTTGGCTTCAATAGGAATTTGTGAAAACCATTATGGGGTTATAAATTGATTTTTTGGGTTCAGTAGGACCCTGATCCATTCCCTATGATGGTGTTTAGAACAATGGTGCACTGGTGTGCATTTGAAAGAATTATTTGATGAAGACTTGTGGATGGAATTTGGAAATATGTTTTCTTGGTGTGTCCAACAAGTTGAAGGTGATGTCCTAGTGAACCAATGAAGTTTGTAATTCACTAGTAATGGTTTATTGTGTTTTTCCAAGATAAAACAAAGAAAAACATTCAAGCTTTGTGGTTGGACCTATTTTCCAACGTACCCTGTCGACCTCTGCATGAGAGAGAGAGAGAGAGAGAGAGAGAGAGAGAGAGAGTTGGCACATAGGCCCAACCACATACCTTGAATTTTTTTTTTATACCTTTAAAAAACACCACACCCGCTTCTTAGTGACTTAAAACCTTCATTGGTTCACTAGGACATCACTTTGAAATTGCTAGACACACCAAGAAAACATACTTCCAAATTCCATCCGCAAATCTTCTTCAAACACTTCTTTCAAACCCACACCAGTGCACCATTGTTGTAAACACCATCATAGGGACTAGATCAGTGTCCTAGTCAACCCAAACAATCAAGTTATAACCCCTAAGGATTCCCACAAATTCCTACTGAATCCAAGGAGGAATCCAAGGATCAAACTGCTCCTCTAGGCCTAGTTGGACAGGCTTTCCTAGTAGCCCTATTCACAGGGGTTTTTCTAAGATAAACCTTGTTTCTCCCAGATACCTCCCTTAAAAATCATTGTTTTGAATACCCTTTTGGAATATGTTTCCAAACCCAAAGCCTTGGACTCCAATATCTTCACTAGAGAGAGAGAGACAGAGAGAGAGAGAGAGAGAGAGAGAGAGAGAGAGAGAGAGAGAGAGAGAGAGAGAGATACATATGTGTTGTGTGTGNAGAGAGAGAGAGAGAGAGAGAGAGAGAGAGAGAGAGAGAGAGAGAGAGAGAGAGAGAGAGAGAGATACATATGTGTTGTGTATGGTAGGTTTAGAAGCATACATTTTTATTTCTTCATAACCCATGCGAGTTTTGGAGAACTAAAAATGATGCCTTTTGTTCTACATAACCTACACAGGTTATGTGAAACTTGAAATGGCACTTCTTGTTTTGCATAACCCATGCGGGTTATTTAGCACATAGGAACTAGTACGCGTTATGGGTTGGTAAAAGACTTCTAAAATGACCCTAAGGCTTGAAAGCTCATTTTCCCTACAATTTTGTCCCTTCACACATTTTTTATCTTCCAAGATGATTTCTCGACTTCGTCATCATCAAGTTTACAAATGATCAAGTGGGTACCTCAAAAATTACCACCATAAACTCATGCGTCTTCTCATCTTTCTAACCATTTTTTTTTTCTATTTTTGGACAATATTAGCATAGTAAGCTTTAATTTTCTTTACGAGTGGCTTGATAATATTCAGAGACATATGTCTACCCTTTTTTAAATAACTTTTGATATACTTGAAAAAATTCAAAACAAATAACATATTACTGTTCTTCACTTGATTCTATACACTTATTTTTAAAAATGTTTGCATTTCCAATTATTTTGATGAAAGTTATGCTCAGCGCACGAACAGGTGCCATATTTTTCAGGATGCGATCACTTCAAAAAATCTTTAAAAAAAAATACTTGACAGAAAATTACAAAAAATACACACCTTCTATATCTCACTCATACCTATCATCCTACAAAAGGGTTTTCAAAAATACTAAATGTAACTATATCTTTTGTTAAGCGCACGAAAACAACTATGTTATGTTTTCTGAAAAAATTAGGAACATTTTTTTGTATGAGGTGGGTCTGACTATCTTAATATTATCCATTTTTAAAAAAATTTAATATTTTAGAAACTAGATTCAGAGTACTAGAATTCTTATTCTTTGCACAACTCCTAGCTTTGAGTGCATGCCCCTCAAATCTCTCTGTGAAGTTTAGGTTTCCTTGATTTTAGAAAAAAGTGGCTACTTATACCCCCTTTTTGTTCACCATCTTGGTGCACTTACCTGATCCATAACAAAATCTCAAACATGCTTCAAATCTGTAGATCGCACCACAAAATTTTGCAACATGCTACATCACCAAGTCGACCAAGAAATCATAAGAACATCAACACCCCACATGAAATTCACCAAATCCGATCACATAATCCAATACAATCTAGCAACACGAATAGGACATGATCAATAAAAGTCAACAAATAACGTTAAATACCAAGACACCAATAGGAACATCTTTGTCATAGAATCCATCCACTTCTCTGTTCTATTCATGAGGAACACTAATCAACAACCACTGTCATAAAATAAAATTAGCTTGCCAACATCCAAATCACGAACCACTCGAGCTGCTGACACACTTCCATGTCCTAAACTGGCCACTAGGTTAGCAACCAAGAATATTTCAAAACCAATCCACACCGATCCAACTACTGAAATATTGTCACAGTCTAAATAACCAAAATAGAAGTCTTTGATAAATGCATTATAACTCAGTCAAAACATCGTGTGAATCTCTGCAACTTGAACACAGTCAAGTACATACATCCCATAACACAATTGTATGATCACACCATCAGATCTTGAATATAGTAGTCGTACTACATAAATCATCTCACTGGATAAACTAGGAACATTGTCTCCAATAGTAGGAATATGTTGGCATCAATGATAAAACATTAATGCCAACACATATGTGCACAATCTGAACAACATCTCAACAATCTTCAACACATTCTACCAAAGGGTTTTTCAAAATACTAAATTTAACTATATCATTTGTGATGTGCATGACATACACTATACGTTGTATTTTTCTTTAAAAATTAAGAACAAATTTTCATGCCCAACGGGTTTGACCCTCTTAATATTATCCTTTTTAAAAACAATTAGTAGTTTAAAAAATAGATTCAAAGTACTACAATTATTATTCTCTATACATCTCCTAATTTTGAGTGCATGGCTCAAATTTCTCTTCGAAGTTCAAGGTTATCTGATTTTACAAAAAAGTGGCCACTTCTACCCCCCTTTTTGCACACCATCTTTGTGCGCTTACCCCAACATATGTTTAGAAAGGGGAATAGAATCAAAGGATTTCCATAAAATTTTCAAGAGAAGGAAATAATTATCTATTGAAAAGTAATCCTTGACCTTTATGCCCAATGAACTTTTCAAGATCAATTTTAGTGGTTTTCGATTTCCAAGTGTATTAAGAGGTTGATTTCCATTCAAAGAATCCTCCTAGATATTTTCCTTTTTTCCATTGTTAATGACCCAAGAAAGGCGAGGCAGAACAACCATCTTGCAAGATGAGATAAAGTTTCAAAAGGAAAATCCTTTTGGTATATTTTGAAGGATAAAAATGTGCTCCCTTTCCATGGTATCAATGTACTTATGTCTAATGACTCTACACCATTTGGATTCTGAGTGTATATATATTTTATAGAACATTTTAGCCCCTATAACCATGTTTTGAAGTTTCACTTGTCTAATCCCAAATCCACCATTTTATTTAAGAGAACATACTTTGTCCCAAGCTAATAACAACAACTTCCTCTTACTTGGCATGCTATCATTCCAAAGGAAAAAATGAAAAATGTTATGATTATATCAAGCATCCTTTGATATATGAATTATTGAGATCATAAAGGTGGGAATGACACTTAAACAACTTTTATCATTGTGATTTTTCTTGGCAAGGAGAGTCATTTTCTTTTCCAAGATGATAAGTTCTTGTTAATTGCTTCATATCTTTCCTTCCAAAAGTTATTATCAATCTTACCTCCAAGAAATGGGAGACCTAAAGATTTACAAGGAAGAACTACAATTGAAATTCCCAAAAGCTCCAAAGCCTTCTTTGTACCAGAGGAGGGACACTGAAGAGGAATAAATCTGACTTGTCTTTGCTCACAATTTGATTAGATGTCATCAAATAAGAGTTAATAACCTTCTTCATAGCTACAACCTCTTACATACAAGCCTTCCCCATGAGTAGAGTATGAAAATGAACAAAAATATAAACATTAGAAAATTTTGTCAATCTATTTTGATTCTTGCTTCTGATTGGTTGATGCTTTGATATTTAAAAGGCTAACGACATCCTGATAAGATTGTAGAGTACTATTATCCAATAGAATAATAGATAAAACAATTTTTTTTATATTTAAAACAAAATTGGGAAAAAATTTAAACCTTAGGAAATTCAGTGAACCTATTTTAGTTCTTGATGTTGATTGGTTAATATTTTGACATTTAATGTATTTGGTCAATCTATGTTAATTCTTACTTCTCATTGGTTGATGGTTTGACATTTAAAAGGCTAACGCCATCCTAATAAGACTATTGAGCACTATTATCCAATAGAATAATAGATAAGACAATATGTATATTTTAAAAGAAATTTTTTTAAAAAATTTAGAGAATTCGATAAACCTATTTTAATTCTTCATATTGACTGATTGATGCTTTGACATTTAATGAATTTGGTTGAATGCATTAGTATCTCTGTCATAACATGAATTAAAAAATGTTAAAAAAAAGGGGCTTGTGATCTACATATATATGATTATAATTAATTATCCTTATATCTTTCTCTTGGGCCCTCACAAATGCTTTAAATAATGTCCATCTTAGTCTAAAAACTTAATTTTGATGTTCCACTTTATGTTTAAACAATTTTCGTACAATTATTTTTTCAAAAATATTTTTCAAATTGTTAAAATGTTTTATTTTGACAATCTTTTACAAATTATACTTTTGGCTATCTATCCAAAATTCCTTTCGTGTGTGATATAATTTTAGAGTAAAAACTATCAATTACAACGAAATTGCTATCAAATTTAAGCCATGTGATTGCTTTGCGACTTAGATATCTTTGCAATTCAAGTCAAACAAATGTCGACATATAAATTATTCCAACATACAATTACCTCTGCTTTTTTTTGTACTTGCAAATTAATGATCACGATTGGGAATTTCTATCTATATGTCGACATGTCTGACTAACGAACATTCATTTTGGATAGTAGTAAAGGCATTTTTCAAAAATGTACATCTAGTCGATATAATTGATCATTTTTAGTGTTTTTTAATTAGATAGAAAACAATAGAAAATTATCTAATGAGGTTCTTTATGTTGGTTAGATAGACATCGCCATATTTTTCTAAAGCGTGATAGCTATAATATGTTTTAAAAACATTCTTTTATGAGTTGATTAAAACATTAGAATGTTTGAGATCTAATGTCCTACACAAGGAAGTTTATTCTCTTGAAATTTGACAAAAAATGTGTAACTTAACATTTTTAATGAGTTAAAATGTTATGGGATTTTGCTTTCTCTTGTCTCGTGTCATATGATTTGACAATCACTTTGTGTGTAGTATTCATGAGCTAAGGTTTGATACAATTATTTTTATTTCTTTAAAATGGTGGTTGTATCTAGTTGATCATGGGCATGACCCCACTTGCGAGGCTTTAAAGGTTCTCTTTAATATGGATAGCCATTATTTTGTTTTGGCTAATAAATATACCCTAAATGATATTTTTGAAAGATCTCATTATTATATTCTCAATATATTAAAAAAAAACTCATTTTTGGCATTAGATTGATGATTTATTACAAACTTTTTAGCGCATGTGATCTGACTTTAATATGTAACCATTAGGAGTAGCATTACAAGTATTTTATTATGTAGAGAAATAATATAGAATCTCCAAACACCATAGAATGAGGAAAATTTTATCCCTGGATCTCAGTTTGAAGATATTGTTTGTTTATTAATTATTCACTGAGATATTTGGGATATTGTGTAAAAAGGAACTGGGTAGCGAGGTTACATTAAAATGGTCAAAATTGAGAGTTATTGAGCATCTTCCAATTTGTTGGTTATGGAAAATAAATTTAACTTCCTTGTGGTGTGTCTAGATTTGGAAAAGTGGTCAATATTAAAATTATTGACCAAATCAAAGATATACTAATTTTAAAAGGACCAGGAGAACACTCTTAGAACACTCTAGAAACAAATATAAGAACTTAGATTCAAGTCCTAACTGATTTATAAAATATTGAATAATATTCAAATTTTTCACAAGGAAACAACGAGTCTCCAAATTAAGATTTAGAGAGCCATAACAAACTATCTTGTGAATAAGGCCTATAGGTAAATTAGGCATTACATTATTTTAATATACCTGATAGCATTCTTCACATCCTTAACCTCCTTTGAAAAAATCAAGACTTACTACAGTTAATCGAGATGCAAAAGGCATTGCCTTCACAAGGCTACCATACCCACATGCTCCACCTATTATCACAATCACTAAGTCTTGTCATCCAAAAGTTTGTCTATCCCTTCGACTGACTTTAGTGGTGGAGAAAAGCAAAACATGGAAAAACATGTATACATAAGAAAACATATCACAAGGTGGTTGTTAGTGTATATTTACCCTCACTTCCATCTCCATTAGGACTCCCATACCATGTAGCAGTAGCTTGTTGCCAATCTGTAGCTTCTGCCAAGGCATTAACGTCAATGCACGCAATTATCAAGCCCATTATCACCACCCTCCCCATGCAATCCACCATAGCCAAAATAATGCTAGACTAGACTAGACTAAATATAAATTATAAAAGATTTACAATAAGAAGCTCTTTAAAGCCATAGCCAAAATAATGCTAGACTAGACTAGACTAAATATAAATTATAAAAGATTTACAATAAAGAGCTCTTTAAAGCCATATATTCAAAAGGTCCAAAATCATAACAAAATATACTACTTCCTAGACTAAATGCATAATAGATGAGTCATTATCACTGTAATCATGGATTTAAAAACTCCAAAAGAGATTCAAATTATCATGTATTCCCAAACATATGAGAATCCAAAAACTATGAGGATATCCTTTGTAATTATTATTTGAGAATAATCAATATTTTCAAAAGAACTCATTTTCCAACTTCATATGCTTAAGATCTATGAAACAAATATTAGCAGGCTAACATGTGTAGTATAGAGTTGTGAAAGGACCAAAAATCACCTTTTGCAAAATTAATGACATACTTTCCATTATTAAACACTTGTAAACCTAAAGGATGAAATATATAAGATGAAAATTATATCCACATATGTATCTGCTGACATCATTTGATTTTGATATTTAAATACTTGCCCCATTATGAATTAGTAGTATCATTAAATGAGGAAATTAATTGAATCCATAAATGTGTTAAAATCAATAAAATCAACTACAAAAAATAATTCATCCCATATAAAAAGCCATTTGAAACCATGGGTGTTGCAAACAGTAAATATAACTCTAACTTGGCATGCATAAATCCTGGTATTTTGAAAAAGAATTATGGTTTGATAAGTTATCCTTGTACCCTTTCGAACCACATAATATTTCCACACTAAGTTTGATCCCCAAGTTGGACCCTCTTTAACGTAGATCATAGTGTACTAGTCTTGATGTGATGACTACCTTGAAGTAAACACATTTTCCCCACCTTTCAAAATCCGGGGATAGAGCTTCAAACTTGAAAGATATTGGCCTTCAGTACACATAGTTTATCTCCTAAGTTGTGATCAAAGTAATTATCTTGGATCGAGGATCCTTTGACTTTTTAAGATTGTGATAAATTCTAGAAAAAGAGACCAATTAACATCCTCTTCAGTTGTGTCAATTTACCTAGCATCTTCTCCCAAGTTAGCTAATTGCTTGCATATTACATTTATTATTTTAGGTTATCATCAAATAATTAAGTGATGTATGTGTGCACAATTCAATTATGATTAATATAAGCTTGAATTTATTTGATGGTAAATTTTTTCCACAATGGTTCTCCACATTATACATGGCATTTTCTTACCTTGAACTTTTATGTTTGATTATCCATTATTAAATTATTATTATTATAAGCTAATAAGGGTTCAAATTAGGCTCTTAAATGACAATGAAAATTAATAAAAGTAGAGTTAGGAAACTTTACAAAAATAATTGAATAGGTTAATAACATAATTTGGAAACTAAATTTGTTTCTCATTTTGCTCTTAAAAAGATGGAGGATGAAATCAATAACTTACAACATTATTTTTTGGACTCCTCTTTGTCCTCTCAACATGGATAAGATAGGTTGATATGGAAATACAACTCCTTAAGGTTCCTCTCTTTTAGGTCTATCTTTTGGTCTATGGAGAACACTATTGTGAAAATTTAGTTCTGGAAAAGTATATGAATTCCTAATCTAATCCCTAAGATAAATTTATTTTGCTAGGATTATACTCATGGAAGCATTCTTACTATTGATAACCTCAACAAAATAGGTTTTATGTTGGTTAAGTGATGTTTGTTATACCTTGCAGACTGTGAAAGTCTTGATCATGTTTTTGTTCAATGTTCTTATGTTGCTGACATGGTCTCAAGTGCTCATTAATTTGCAAGTTTCTTGGACTATTCCTCAGTTCATGGGTAGCTTCATTGAGCAACAGATTCATTTCCCTCTCATTCATCTAGTCATTCTAAATGTATGGCTTCAAATACCTCCCTTTGTGACTTGGAATGTGTGGAAAGAATGAAATAATAGAATATTTAGAGACCAAGCCATAAATAATTTTGTCATGTTCCATATTATAAAGTAACAAATTAAGGAAAACATTTATGTTGCTTCTTTTGGCAAGGTGAAAGTGATTCTGAATGTCCAAGATACTAGGATTCAACATAACTAGTGTATAAACCAAGAACTTTTCAACATAAATTGGCCAAGTATTTTTAGAAGAGAAATGACTAAATGGATACCCCTAGAGTTGGATTGGAATAAATACAACTTTGGTGGTTTCTCTAAAAGGAACACGAAAACCTCTATTGCAGGGGGTTTATCAGAGATTGGAGAGGGTATCTTATTGGGGGATACAACAAGAATGTAGGGTGGGGTCAAAAAATAAAGAAAAATCTATTGCATCTTGGTAGGGTTGTAATCACCTAAAATTGATCTAGAAAACCTATAGCCCATATTTCTGATTAATTGATCTTAATAAATTCTAAAATCTAAGACATTATTGCTAGACTCTAATTATGAGAGAACTTAATCAAATTTTCTTGCATAATTCTAAATTTGACTTATTGAATCAAGTCATTAATCATCAAAGCCTAAATCTTAAAAAGCATGAAACATTGGAATAAATCAAAAGTCCTAAGTTCCCTTTTATGAGCACATGAAAATCAAAATAAAACAAATAAAAAGGGAAAATACCAATTTTGTCTTATTCTCCACAAATTTGACCAACCAAAATCACTTTATCATCTCACATGGATTTAGGGAAGTTGCATCTCCACCATTGATCATTCCCTTTTTCCTCTTAATCTCAATCATTCACCTCTTATAATTTCTTATAAAAGGGATAGCTCCCTTGCTCATTCATATAGGCAATTTGGAGAGTAGAGTTATAATGCTATTTTCATTCTAGGGTTTTCATTGTGCACTCATAGCTCTTGCTTTCATAGTAGTTTTCTTACATCTCATGAATTTAGTAGTTTCATTTCCTACCTTAATAGAATTTTAGTTTCCTTTCATAGATTAATGGTAGATGCATTTCTCATTTTATTGATAGTTTATACTTGCATTCACCTTCATTCTTCATTGTTATCATGCATTTAGCTTGTTAGTTCATGCATTCCATTTTCAAAACGTTCAAGAGAAAAATATGCAAGTACATGCATCTTGCTCCTTCTTGTATTCAATCTTCCATTTTGGAGTAGTCAAGTCACTTATTTTCTATATCCAATCTTATGAGAAACTCATGAGAATCATACTCGCTTCAAGTAGGAAGCAATAAGCCAATTTCAAGGGTTTCTATGCAATATCTAGTCTTTGTTTTGATGCTAACTCCTTTTGATGTAATGATTTATTGAAGTGTTTGGTTGGAGATATTGAATACACATATAACCATACACATTTTTGGCACCCACCATGGGGCACAAAATAGATTTTTTGCCTCATTTTTCATATTTTCTCACATTTTGACAAAATTGTATTCACTGTCGTATGAATCTTGTTTCTAGCTCGTACAATAATTCATGGGACTATAGTTTGTTGTATGGTGACATACCATTTGTCATATGAGGTTGATTTTAATTTATTTTTTCATTTGGGCTTATTACATTTGTTGTACGGGCTTTGAGTGATGCATATTTTGTCATATGGGGACATGTTATTTGTCGTACTAGTTTTGCTTCTAGTCTATTCTCTGTGATTTTTTATTTCAAGAATAGAGGGAATTTTAGGGGTCTTATTGAGGTGATTTTGATTTTCTAATCCCTAGCATTTGTTGTATGATATTTTTTCTCTCTGGTTTTGTTGCTTAGCTAGTTTTTGCAGGATGTTTTGAGGAAGATTGGGTTGTCAATGTCTCGCTAGCAGATTTATTTATTACAAGATTACTAACGGTTTGTGCTTGTAGGATGCTTTTGAGAGAAGAAAAGTTGGGAAACTACTAATGCTTGTGATTTCAAGTTGCCTTGAATTCATCAACCAAAAAAAACATGTGCTTTCTTAGATGATTTATTAGGCACTTAGCTTTACTAGGGTGTCACTTGTTTGGTTAAAGTTAGACATTAGGGGATTATGCTCTTCTTGTTAGAGATTCAGAAACCCAAACATGTTTTATTGAACTTGGGAAAACAACACTTTTCTTTTGGTAAATGAACATGTGATTGATGTTTTTGGGAGACACTATGAATTAGGAGAGTATTCTCTTTTCGTTATGGAAAATCAAAAATCTTGACCTTCATTAGCTATCAATTTACTTTTATTGCATTTACCTTTAGAGGGCCTGCTAAGAGAGAAAACTTTTGGGAACGACCCAAGTGGGGTACAAGGGAACCTGGCTACTCCAACCCACTATAATCAAAAGCTTCCTTTAATCCAAAAAGAGGGAAGACATGGCTATTTTCTATTCCTAATGCTTCTTCATGTGTAGGGCATTGTTGCCCCAATCTTGCTAAGCAAGACCACATTTGACTAGGCGCTTGTAGGGCCATTTTTGGTCTCAATCTTATTTACAAGAATACAAGGGGAGTACATTTAACTTGTGTAGGGCTGAGAGGCGTTAATATTTCTTGTGAGACTATGCATTTTGGGTTCTTGTAGGAATTGTTATGCTCTGCATACCCGTCCCTACATTTTGTAGGCAAAATGTTGGGTCCCCCTTTTTGGTTTTTGCCTTGCTTTCTTTCCCTTTTGTTTTTCTCTGGCCTTTGCTTCTACAAGGGTCATTTTCTTTCCTTTTTGGTTCTCCTTCCTCCGGGACCCGATCCCGAAGTGTTTTGTTTTCTGTGTCGGTCAGATTTCTGGATTCTGGGATTCTCTGTCACCATTTCCTCTTTTGTTAGAGGGTGCGGTTATTGGGAATCCCCAAGTTTGAAGTTCAAAGGGTTTGCCTTTCCTAGGCTCTGCAGAAGGAAGAAACCTATTTTTACCCTAGTGGTATAAATAAGGATTCACATGTCACTTTCTCATTTACCACAAACATATTACCTAGAGTGATCTCAGAGTGATTAAGGTGATTAAACAATGATTAAGTGCAATTTGCTCTCGGTGCTTAACAATGCTTAAACAGTGATTATCAGTGGTGCGTTCATGGTCTATGAAAGCTTCCCATTTTTAGAGCACCTCTCATGCTCCTCCTCCCATGTTTTCTGGTGTTAATGTAGGTCTTTCAGCTCTTTTCTTTCTAGTTTTGTTTTTGCTTTGCTTGTGCTTGTCTTCGCTTTCCATTTTGGTCTGTGTTGTTTTTCTTTCTGGTCTATTGTTGCCTCCCGTTGGTGGGATGGCTCCGCGGGAAGGTTGTCTGCCTCCCTTGCATTGTTTTATATCTTTTAAATGATGTATTCTAGTGTAGATATTGTAAATAATTCCAAGCTCCTGTGTAAAGGTGTCAGAGTCTTATTGTAAATTGTAGGCAGTCCTTAGGGTAGAGTAGTTCTTGTAGGTTGTGTCATCTTCTAGCTCTCCCCTATATATTTTGGGTCTGTACATTGTCTTGGTAACCCTTCCCATGGCAAGCTCGTCGCGCTTTGCATGTCAAAACCAAGTTTGGAGCTCACTCGCATGGTGTCTTCCTGGCTCGAACTTGACACCTTGCCTGTTCGGGCCATGGTGGCGATTCTCTCTCCTTTGTCACTTCATCATTAATGGTGGGATTAATTTCCCCATAAGCGAGCATTCAAAATATCCCATCTGGCATTCATTTCACTCATGTCAACCCACCTGTCACCTTTAAGGTCCATTACGCTATCTATCGTGTGAGCATGTGACAACCTATGTCAGCCAAGTATGACTCATTGCCCGATCACTTCAGTAACGAATAGTTTCTCTGAACTCTGGGTGGTAAGAATTCCCCGGGCCTTCATCCTGTTTTGTTGCATAAAATAATACCCAAGGACCTCTGGGTGTCGATCAGAGTCCAATCTTTGCTAACTGTTACATTCCAGGATTTTGATGCGTACTAATATTCTTTGAGCAAGTGCAAGACGGTAGTGAATTCCCTGGAGTCCATAAAACTATTGTATTTTTTATCATATTATATGTATTGATGGTTCTTTGGTCTTGCAGGTTGCAGGATATCCAACAACATGTCTGAAGTAACAACTCCTCCTAGAAGTCTGGAACTTCCGAATACCTCCACTTGGGCGGCCACAAAAACAAAGGTAGAAAAGATGTTGGCCAAAATCCCATTAACCTCCAAATACCCAATGGAGAGTGTTCTTGTGGGGTCCAAGGTGGACTCCAAGCTGTAGGAGATCACAAATACTAAGCCTAAACTATGGGCTAAAATGCAGGGCCTTGTCCAAACAATGTACGAACAAAGGGATGCCGGATATGATATGGTGAAGAACGTGGTCACCTCTAGCATCATCAAAGCTACAAGTTTCCCCTACTCAGTGCAAGCATCAAAACTGGTCCTTCAACTGGCACGGCACTACAATGCTCCTACCCAGGTTGTTTTGCTTGCCGATCACCTACCACTACACTACTCGACGGCCATTGTTAATCTAGATGCCGCCACTTTTGCTTTGGGGATGGGAATCCTCCAGTTCAAGGGAGCCATTGTCATCTCTCCATCTGTATCGCTCAAGGAGTTCATATAAATTTCCACTCTTTCCCAACAACATCTCAATACTCACTGGCTAAAGTCCCCGAGAAGGGACTATAAGAAGATGAAGCTGGAAATTCCCCACAGAGACTTCAAAGAATGCATATAGGCAGGAATTATATTTTTGTGCATGCTCTTCAGAGAGCCCCATGTTAGGGACTTTTTGGCATGGATGTACAATTTCCTCTACTGCATCACCACCCAGAGCTAGACCTTAGAGTGGGCGACCATCATCGTCAATCATGTAGACTTCCAGCTGAAGAAAGTCCTCCAGAATTTGAAGTTCTACATGACCTCCTATGTATTATGGGTACTGGCCCAATAGAGACCCATTATTCAGGGTTTGCAGACAGTGGGAATTCTCAGGAATGGGCCCAGCTAGCTTGTCCCATGGGAACATTATCCCTGGATCCACTGGGAAGCTTCTTTCCCCCATTTTTGCATGGTAAATGACACGTTCATTTACCATAACATTTTGACACTCACTCCAGATTCTGAGTATCGGTTGTCGCAAGAGGTGATGACCTTGGTAAGCACATATGACAATTATCTCATTCAATTTGAGCAGCATACTTATATTTGGGTGACCAGCTTCTCCGGGAATCCCTACCTACTCCCTAGGCACTACGGGGATAGGATTATTCTTTTGGAGTTCTGCAGGAAATACTGGAACTCCACGCATTATTTTCCTTAAAGAAGGTTACATCCATTCCGTTCTTGATCGCTTGTGGTAACTATTCTTTTAGTCTTAAAATGGCTAAGGAAGACAATAATGAGCTAAAGAGATTGGGACTGGCGGAATTCCACCTTACCAGAAATAATTTTGATCTAGTTGACAAGATAACAGAGGCGTTGCCCCGGGCATCCACACCGCATAAAGTTCATATTAAATATTTCTAGGTGGATTATCAGGATAGTTTTGATCTCCGGGCCTAGCAACATTTGTGGATGTCCAAAGGTTTGATGAAGGCCCTCAACCTTTGAGGCTTCTCAAAAGATTTTTTAGATGATGGGCCTCTGGAAGACCCAACATACAAATAACAGGGGATTGACAAGTTGGATCTCCCTCCGGTGGATTGGGACACCTTGAAGAACTTAACAATTGAGGATGTGAGTTACCACATCATTAAGAACGGCCATAGATATTTTGAGCAGGTGTGCAAGAGGAGCACCCATAAGGGTCCAGTCTTGCGGGGGTCTGCTTCAACCTCCAAAGCTGTGGGACCAAGAAAAGACAAAGGGAAGGAAAAGAAAGAACCCCCATCCCAAATTACTCCCCAGGGTCCGCTCCCCATTTTGGAGAAAATTCATGATCAACTGGAGGCATCCAGACAAATGAGCTAAAAGATAAGCGCCCAGCTCTCCTGAGGTCTCCTAGTTACTCCAGTGGTATCTGCCTACCCGACAGGATCCCCTTCATTAGAAAAACTCATGAGCCTGCAAATAGAGGCTGAGGCACAGTCCGCAGACATTCAAGATCTCAGGGCCCCATTGTAATTAAGAAGGAAGAAGCAGAGGGTAGACAATCCCCCGAGCACAGACATGGGCCTCGACATGCCCAATGTTCCCTGGGTTGAAGTTAGTTTAGACTCCCCTGAACTAGAGGATCTCCCAGAGACCTCCCCTCCACATGACGATTTTGATGATATCTTTGGGACCGATGAGCTCATGAATTTACATGGGGAGATAGATAAAGAGGTGGAAGAAATAGTCGTGCAAGAAGTAGAGATAGTCCCCGATGAAGGGGAGACACTAGAGAAGGAGGTTTGAGAACCTAAGAAGGACCCACAAGACATGGAGGAAACACCTGTCTAGAGGACCAAGTTAAATCTAAGGCAAACAAGTGATGAGCGATTGACAACTGGGGAAACCAGACCTTTGGGATCAACTATACCCCCAACCATCATGCTCCAAACACCTTCAGTTACTCTGAGTGATAAAGTTCCCTAGAATACGATATTCAATGAGGTGGTCTCAGCAGCCCAACAACCAAACATTGGCCAAACACCTCTGCCTCCTTTGGATAATGTGCTAATGGAGAAGGATGTCTCGACAAATAATGTTGAAGATGAACAACAGCAGAAAAATGAAGGGGAGAACCCCGAAGATATAAATATTGATGCAATAGATGCTGAAAAGGATGGGGAGAACCCTGATGACACAAATAATGTTAGTACTGGTGGAGATGGGGTCCCTGACACCATAGAAGAGAACCCCACTAGGATGGAAGACACTAAAAACCCCAGGGAACAGGAAAATGAGAAAGAGTCTGATGCGACTGTAGATACCAGAGATACACCACCAGACTCTAAAGAAGGCCCTAACGATCAGGCCTTAGCAGCAAGACCTCCCTAGCCACCACAATTGCTGGTAGAATCCCAAAAAATAAAATCCCCTATGGCAGTAGGTGTTCCTCTCTCCTTCACTGAGATGATGGCCAAGAACGTGGAGGCTAAGAAGCCCAAAAGGGCCCGAACCCTCCATATCCTCCAGACTAGTCTGGGAGGAAATACAGTTGTAATGGTTGCAACCCCTCCACTAGATACAAATGTGGTGACAGTAAGGGTCGAAGACTATGTAGTCAGAAAGGTGCCTCTAGGGAGGAGAGATAAGAAGGGTGAGTTGGACCTACTAAGAGAGGGCACCCGGGAAGTCAAAGCCCAGTATGACAAACAGGCGCAGAAGTTAAAGGAGGAAAGAGAGAAAAATAAAAATCTCCTTAGACTACTCACAGAACTTACAAAGCCACTGGTCGAGATTCATCTGAAAGCATCCACCTCTGGACCACCGCTTTCATAGGGTGACATGGATCCTCTTAAGGCCATGAAAAGGAAGGCACGGGTTGTAGATGGGTGGATCACAGAGCAAATCAAGGTCGTAAGGCAATTCTTAGAGGTGACACTCTTGGACCTTTACCTAATCAATAACCTTTTGGGCCATGTAAACAGTGTCGGCGTCCTATGGGAAAGGGACATAGAAAAGTATGAAGGGTGGAGGACAAGATTAGAAGAAGTAATAAACTTCAGGGAGGAAGCCACCATGGAGGCAGGAATGTTGGGAAAAGAACCCTTCGGATTCCTCCGGGCCAAGTACTCTAGACTTGGCCTCAAAATTGAGGTAAGAAAGCAACTAGTTATGGCCCTCAAAGAGAAGATCACTGCATTCCGGTATCCTTTGGACCTGTATAAAGCATTCATTGGAAGGGTTTCACAAGTTGATCCCTTCACCACCGGGACTTGTTCCCTGGAGGACTATGTCCCCAACAAATTTGATGAGTTGATGGAGACCCAGTATCAGTCTGTTAGGGACTTCAATGAAGGAAAAATGTCATTAATATCTAAAATGATGCTCCGGACTCATGACTCAGTAAAGTAAGTTGAAGAAATCTGGGACGGGGCCAAAGACATCAAAGAGAAATTCAAAATTCTCAACGACCAGTGGGATAGTGTCAAAGACATTGATGGAGATGACATTAGCCAAATTTTGGAGGTATTCAAGAACAAGGGACAGTAAGGTTCTCTAGACTTCAGAGATTTTCACCAGAAGGGTACATTCTTAAATATTCAATATTCTTTGAGCGTAAGCTCCTGGACTCTGGAATTCCAGATCCAAACTTTTGTATTCTTTCAATAACGCGTGTCCAGGTTCCCCAGAGTCGACCGGTCATTGTCCAATAGTTAATAAAGGGGGTCATAAAGTAGGTGACCCTGATAAGGCATGTCAAGTAGAGGAATGGATCTGACAGGTAATTTTCCCAAGGCACCGCTCCAACATTAATTACCTAGTGCATCAAAGACAGTGAGCCACATTTTGTTTTAATGAGGCATGTAGCCTTGAACTCTGGGAAGATTTGATTTCTTCTATTCTTACTCTAACACTCTTCTCGATGTCAATTCTTCCATCCTTTCTTATTGTCTTCTTCCTCTATCTTGTCATACCTCTTCTCTTTTCAAGATGATTGTAAGTGGTGCACGTAGTACCATCCACCAGATATTGTATTTTAATGTGAGTGTATAGTTAGATTAGGTTAGTTTTAGGGCAATTCATGTGTATAAATAATAAGTTTGACCTCATTTCAAGGGTCGACAAAATTACTGATTTTGCAGTCCAATACTATTAGCATTTTTTTCTCAGTAGTTCTTAGTAGTTAGATGCTCCCTTGGATCCATTGATATGCATGCCAGCGATACTGGAACATCCTGTTAATGAAGAAGGAAGAGTTTCTGGCAATGATGTTGTTGGTGTTCTGATCTCTGAGTTAGCAATATCTCTTTTGTGTTGTATGTTTCTAATGTCCTTTGCTCTGTTGTTTTATTAGATTAGATAATCTCATTTCCCCTTGCTATTGAATATGTATGAACTGATGGTTTTGTATGCATTTATTATTTAGTGTAGTTCATCAGAGCATTGTTGATCTTGGAAATATACTGCATAACTATAAGTAGAAGTAACAAACTCCTAACTCTGGCCTATCTTTTTCCATTTATTTGGTTAACTCATGTGTGCTTGCAGGAAACCCTGACCCATCACTGAAATCCTCGGAGAAGATGAGTCAAAAACTAGCTATCCCCCCGAACAAAATAGTGACTTTCCCAACTTAGCTCCCCGCATAGTCAAGACTCGACACTTAGGTGCTTGAGGGCCCAGAGAATTTATTTCCCAGACAACCTTTACAAGCGAAGTTGGCAGGTACCCTGATACCTGGTGACAAATCTTCATCTTATGATGAGACCGGTCGCAAAGTCTCGTCAACAGGGCTATATGCCTTAATTTCTCTTGCAAAACTATAAGGGATAGTCATGAATAGATGTCCTTACTAGACACTTTGTAGATAGAGGCTACCCAACTCACCTCCAAAAGTATAATAATCTTTGTGCAAGGATCAATCCAAATGGATTACCCGGATCACCTAAATATTTTTACACTCACCATATATATTCCCAAGGGCATTCTAAAGCATTATTGTGGCATGAGGGCTCCTATGCGATTCGAGCATTGAGTCTCTTTTCAAAACCCACAACATGCATAGTCATGGGAAAATCCAATATCACTTTGTGTGAGGTGAAGGAATTTCTAGCGTGGGCAAAGATTATGATACTAGGCCAATTTGACTCTAGGGGTAGAAATTGCTTGATCATCTCCTCTTTGTGTTTGGTGTGCTTGAACCACTTGAAACTTGACACTATCAACGACAGCACCATTCTTGAAAACATAACACATCGTCCGAACTTGACATTTGAACAAACAAAATAAGTGGAAAAATATCTTGGGTATCCTTTACAATCTTATCCCAACAATTGCTAGTTCTTGCCTGCGTGATTTGACTCACCCAAAATCTCTCATCTTAGTCTCTTGTATGATCTCACTATTCCTACGCAATTTCACCAAAAATCCATTGCAAATCAACTTGGTCACAAGTGTCATCCAGCAGGTATTCAGACCTCAAAGCATGATACCTTGTACCTTGTTCAATAAATCTTTTCATCTTAATTTTCTCAAGTTATTGGACAAACGATCATTCAGACACCTTTGACATTGATATCATCAATCTAGTCATTCTGGAATTGTAACTGTGATTTTCTTTCATGGTCCAAACGAGAAGTCAAAAAGCCGATCTTGATTCCAGGGGAAAAGATGTCGATGACCTTTCTCAAGGACCACCTTCCTGTCAAAATCCCAAAACAACTTATGAAATCCCACAAAAGGATACTTCAGTTCCATAGCAGACAGTGCCCTTGTTTGATCAATCAACCTTGGTTGCACACAACACATCAACAATGTTGGCTTATAATTGGGGGTCTCAACATGACCAACAAAGTCAACATACCAGTGCCTGTTCCTCCATAGAAGATCCCACTAAGAGAGAGATTAGAAAGTGTCAACAAGACAAACACTTTCAAAAGATGATGCACACTCTCATGCAACTAGACAAGGACAAGTACTTGATGCATCTTGCATCAACAAGTGTCAAACTTCCACCTGACTTTGACATTGAGGGACTCATACAACAAGAGGAAGAGTCCCCCATCAACATTCTTAACCAACAATTGCAAGACATGACCTGAAAAATCATGGAATTGAAGAAATTCAAAGAGAAACCTCCTAGAAAGTATTCGTTGGAATCCATGTGTCCATTCTTGTTCACTAAAAAATTGCACATGTCATCATTTCCCCCTAAGGTTGAAATTCCCAAATATGACAAATACAATGGGGAGGGTGACCCTCAAGATCATGTAAGGGAATTTTGTGCTCTTAGTATGGAATTCATGCATGAAAAGACATATTTGATGAGATTATTCCCATGAAGCCTTAGTGGCCAAGCCTTGGAATGGTTTACAAAGCTCTCACCTGGTATTCAAACATTTGACGAGCTTGTGTAGAAATTCATCCAACACTATTCCTATAACATCCTACACATGGTCACAATGTTGAAACTATGCAAAACTAAGAAACACTTTGTTGAACCATTTGTCAAATTTCTTCAAAGATGGAGAAAAATATTTGCAAGATATCCTAGACAAATACCTGAATCAGAAAATATTGACATCTTTATTAACAACTTGGTTCCCGAGATGAACTATGCAATCCAAATGCAAAAGAACAGATGCAACCCTAATTATGAATCAGTAGCATCATTAAATGAGGAAATGAATCGAATCCATACATGTGTTAAAATCAATAAAATGAACTCCAAAAAATAATTCATCCCATATAAATATCCATTTGAAATCATGGGTGTTGCAAACAGTAAATATAACTCTAACTTAGCATGCGTAAATTCTGGTATTTTGAAAAAGAATTATGGTTTGATAAGTTATTGTTGTACCCTTTCCATCCACATAATATTTCCACACTAAGTTTTATCCCCAAATAGGACCCTCTTTAGTGCAGACCATAGTGTACTATTCTTGATGTAATGACTGCCTTGAAGTAAACACATTTTCCCCACCTTTCAAAATACAGGGATAGAGCTTAAAACTTGAAAGATATTGGCCTTCAGTACACATAGTTTATCTCGTAAGTTGTATTCAAAGTAATTATCTTGGATCGAGGATCCTTTGACTTTTTAAGATTGTGATAAATTCTGGAAAAAGAGACCAATTAAAATCCTCTTTAGTTGTGTCGACTTCCCTAGCATCTTCTCCCAAGTTAGCTATCTGCAAGCATATTACATTTATTATTTTAGGTTATCATTAAATAATTGAGGTATGTGTGCACAATTTGATTATGATTAATATAATCTTGAATTTATTTGATGGTAAAGTTTTTCCCACAATGGTTCTCCACATTATACATGGTGTTTTCTTAGCTTGAACTTTTATGTTTAATTATCCATTAACTAAGATTGACATCTTTATTAACAACTTGGTTCAGGAACAGAGGGCATTTTAGGGGTCTTATTGAGGTGATTTTGATTTTCTAATCCCTAGCATTTTTTGTATGATCTTGTTTCTCTCTGGTTTTGCATCTTAACTGGTTTTTGCAGGATTTTTTGAGGAAGATTCGCTTGTCAAAGTCTCGCTAACACATTTCTTTCCTGCAAGATTACTAATGGTTTGTGCTTGTAGGATGCTTTTGAGAGAATAAAATTTGGAGAACTACTAATGCTTGTGCTTGCAAGTTTCCTTGACTTCATCAATCAAACAAAATATGTGTTTTTGTAGATGATTTATTAGGCACTTAGCTTAACTAGGGTGTCGCTTGTTTGGGTAAAGTTAGACATTAGGGGATTATGCTCTTCTCATTAGAGAATTAGAAACCCAAACATGTTTGATGGAACTTGGGAAAACAACACTTTTGTTTTGGTAAATGAACATGTGCTTGATGTATTTGGGAGATATTATAAATTAGGAGATTAATCTCTTTTCCTTATGGAAAATCAAAAATCTTAACCTTCATTAGCTATCCATTTACTTTTACTACATTTACCTTTAGAGGGCCTTCCAAGAGAGAACTTTTGGGAACAACCCAAGTGGGGTACAAGCGAAGCTAGCTACTCCACCCCACTATAATAAAAATCTTCCTTCAATCCAAATAGAGGTAATACATGGCTATTTTCTATTCCTAATGCTTCTTCATGTGTAGGGCCTTGCTGCCTCAATCTTGCTAAGAAAGACTACATTTGACTAGGCACTTGTTGGGCCATTTTTGGTCTCAATCTTGTTTACACAAATACAAGGGGAGTACATTCAACTTGTGTAGAGATGAGAGGTCTCAATCTTTCTTGTGAGACTATGCATTTTGGGCTTTTTGTAGGGATATACACCTTAATTTCTCTTGTGAAACTACAAGGGATAGTCATGAACGGATGTCCTTACTATACACTTTGTAGATAGAGGCTACCTGTATCACCGCTGAAAGTATCATAATCTTTGTGCAAGGATTGATCCAAGTGGATTACTTGGATCACCTAAATATTTTTACACTCACCATATGTATTCCCAAGGGCGTTCTAAAGCATTATTGTGGCACGAGGGAGCCTATGCGATTCAAGCATTGAGTCTCTTTTCAACACCCACAACGTGCATAGTCCTAGAAAAATACAATATCACTTTGTGTGAAGTGAACGAATATCAAGCATTGGAAAATATTTTGATACTAACCCATTTTGACTCTAGGGGTAGAAAGTGCTTGATCATCTCCTCTTTGAGTTTGGTGTTCTTGAACCACTTGAAACTTGACACTATCAACAACAACATTATTGCCAACATAACACATTGTCTGAACTTGACATTTGAACAAACAAAACAAGTGGAAAAATGTCTTGGGTATCCTTTGCAATCTTATCCCAACAATTTCTCATTCTTGACTGCGTGACTTGGCTCACCCAACATCTCTCATCTTAGTCTCTCGTATGATCTTGCTAGTCCTACACTTTTTCATCAACAATCCATTGCAAATCAACTTGGTCAAAAGTGTCATTCAACAAGTATTCAGACCTCAACCTGTGATACCTTGTACCTTGTTTAGAAAACCTTTTCATCTTCTTTTCTCAAGCTATTAGACAAATGATCATTCAGGCACCTTTGACATTGATATCATCAGTCTATTCATTCCAGAATTGTAACTGTGATTGTCTTTCATGGTCCAAACAAGAAGTCAAAAAGCCGATCTTGATTCCAAGGGAAAAGATGTCAATGACCTTTCTCAAGGACCACCTTCCTATCAAAATCCCACAAAAGCAAACTTCAGTTCCACAGTAGGAAGTGCCCTTGTTTGATCAATCAACCTTGGTTACACACAACACATCAACAATGTCGGCTTACAATTGGGGGTCTCAACATGACCAACAAAGTCAACATACTAGTGCATGTTCCTCCATAGAAGATCCCACAAAGAAAGACGTTATAATGTGTCAACAAGACAAACACTTTCAAAAGATGATGCACACTCTCATGCAACTAGACAAGGACAAGTACTTTATGCATCTTGCATCAACAAGTGTCAAACTTCCACCAGTAGTTGACATTGAGGGACTCATACAACAAGAGGAAGAGTCCCCCATCAACATTCTTAACCAACAATTGTAGGACATGACATGAAAAATTAGGGAACTAAATAAATCCAAAGAGAAAACTCCTAGAAAGTATTCATTGGAATCCATATGTCTATTCCCATTCACTAAAAACTTACACATGTTTTCCTTTCCCCCTAAGGTTGAAATTCCCAAATATGACAAATACAATGGAGAGGGTGACCCTCAAGATTATGTAAGGGAATTATGTGCTCTTAGTATGGAATTCATGCATGAAAGAACATATTTGGTGAGATTATTTCCACAAAACCTCAGTGGCCAAGCCTTGGAATGGTTTACAAAACTCTCACCTGGTATTCAAACATTTGACGAGCTTGTGCAGAAATTCATCCAACACTATTCCTATGGCATCCTACACATGGTCACAGTGTTGAAACTATGAAACACTAAGCAACATGTTGGTGAACCATTTGTCAAATTTCTTTAGAGATGGAGAAAAATATTCGCAAGATATCCCAAACAAATACCTGAATCGAAAAATATTGACATCTTTATTAACAACTTGGTTCGTGAGATGAAATATGTGACCCAAATGAAAAATAACACCTCTTTCAGTGACTTAGTTGACAATGCTATTAGGATTGAAGATGTTCTTGTGAAGAAAGGAGAACTCACCTTGCGCAAAGACACTAAATCTTCTAGCAATGACAACAACAAAGATAAGAAAAAATACTGGAATAAGAACTGCAATGTAGTCAACGATGGCGTAGTTGACTCACCGAAATACAAACCCAAGGAGCCAATGTTCAATCTCACTAGTAGCATTCAGGCTGCTAAGCTCAACGTAACTACTACCATTTTTCTAAGAACACCCAAGACTCGTAGATTGACAACGCACCCTGTATGCCGCAACTTAAGAAAAATTTAACTCCCCTTGGAGAACCTCAGGAATATGCATTAAAAATGTTGGTTTCCCACAAGATCATCACAATACCTAACTAAAAACATTGGGAACCTGCGGTTAAGCCCAAGTGGTGGAACAATAACCACTATTGCCAATTCCACAAGAACAAAGGATATATGACTAATGACTATATGAAGTTAAAACACCTGATACAAGACCCGATTAATAATGAAATCATCACCGTTGATATCCATGGATCAAATGATGACCACAAGGATTTCAAACAAACTTTACCCTCCTACAAGAAAGGAGAATTCTCAAAAACTCAAGGAGCTACAGTAAACCATACCTATGCTAATTGTGGACACCTAAATTTGATTAAACATATTTAATTAAATTTAGTGCCTTTCTAGAACATTATAGATTAAATGATTACATATTTATTTAATTAATTTATGTTATCCCCTCGCTCAATTAATTTAATTAATTAGTTATAGTCCAATTAATTATCAAATGACAACCCATATTT
>MU225962.1:2911265-2930996 GCA_018584345.1 Thuja plicata | reverse complement strand
CACGCTCTCTCTCTCTCTCTCTCTCTCTCTCTCTCTCTCTCTCTCTCTCTCTCTCTCTCTCTCTCTCATTTTGTCATTTTGTGTGTCTAA
Source organism: Thuja plicata (assembly GCA_018584345.1). Lineage (NCBI taxonomy): Eukaryota > Viridiplantae > Streptophyta > Pinopsida > Cupressales > Cupressaceae > Thuja > Thuja plicata. Next base: position 2,930,906 of record MU225962.1, on the reverse strand, counting down.
CATAGGGCGTACACCCTATGTATTAACACAAAAAATGGTAATAAAGGTAAGCAACTCGTGAAAGAGGCCCACTTTTAACTGTTGTTATCTATTTTTTACATCCTGCTCGACAAATATTCACTTTTTATGGTGTTGAAGATCACAAAGAAGTATATTCTATCAATTTATAACACATTTTTGTTCAAAAGTCAACATCGAAGAACAAAAGTCAATCATTCTTCACCAAAATTGATCCATTGAGGTAAGTTTTTTATTTTTTACATGTGAATTGTGACTAAAGAGTCTTTTTGTTTATAATTGCTATGATATGGATTTTTCGAAGAAATAATTTAACATGTTGTAAAAGATTTCTATTATAATTTATCATACATTTCTATTATATTTTGAGTTAATATAATTTAGATTGATATTATAAAGTTTTACTTCTTGTAATAGATTAATATAATAATTTGAAAATTATAATGAATTCATATGTATAAATCATCATCATGCCAAGGAAACGAGCAAAGACTCTAACACAAGAAGAACATGAAAGAGACAAACAGAAGAAAAGGGAAAGAATGAGATAACTTTGTGAACACAAAAAATTGCATACCATAGAAGAAGATTTGCCTTTGGATGAGGAACATGAAACATCAATAGAAAGTAAGAGATAATTGGAATTGGAAACATAAAGGGAATGAATGAGAAACTTGCGTGCAACAAGACAATTGAATTATGAAGATGTGGGCACATCATCTATGAGTTCCCAAGTTGAAGAGACACCACCATCCAATGTTGGAGACATAGTTTTGTATCATCTTGAAGGAACACCATTGTATCATGTTCAAGGCACACCATTATCTACATCTGAAGGTATAGGAACAACATTGTTTCATGTTGAAGGCACACCATTAACATCTCAAGTTGGTGAGGATCCATCTTTCACGTCTCAATTTGAAGGCACATCATCTTCGGTTGAAAGTACACAATTGACACATAATGTTGTTGATGTTCATAATTTTGAGGCCACTCAACAGTTGAAAACACCTCCTAGAATAACTTACAGAAAGCCAAAATATTTGATTGATATTGATACTAACATTTTGCAACAAATGCATGACAAGATTCCCAAGTGTACTTGTCAAAGATATGCTATCTATATTTGGAGATTATTTTTTGAGAATTTAAATATGACAGGAAGATGTTAACTATTTGTTCAAATGATGAGAAATATAAAATTTAGGCCCATGATGAATATTCTTGGGCTAAGAATCATGGATGAGTCAAGTGAAAAATCTATTGTAAAGAATCTAATGACTGCATATGAGAGTGTGGGTTCTACATCATGCACAAAAGATAGTAATGTCACACGACGTGTACTTACATCAACAATAGTAAGCACTCAAATGAAGAAATCTTGACTCATTAGAAAGACAAGCAAAGCATTGAAAATAAGTAGAAAGTGTCTAATGAGAGATTCGGGAAGGCGTCAAAGAGTGGAAGATCCAAATAACAATGAGTTATGGGCATTTTCTGGTAGACTATCGCGGAAGGATAAATCAATTGTTGAAGCTTTAAAATCCATCATTGAATACTTTTGGAATAATAACACATGAGTATCTTTCAATCAATGAGATGTTGTAAGAAGGAGGATTGGTAGTCGAATCCGCACTCCACATTCGAAACATTTTTTGGATTCAACTCAGACACAAATCTTTGCAAAATTTATACATACGTATCCTCAATTTAAAATTATTCAAAGATATTTTGAAATGGCTAAACCTTTTTATGTGAAGATACATCACACACACACAACTTGTTGTTGTAGGGTACATATTGAATGTTCTAACCATTTTGATGTTTATAAGCATATATGTGTAGATTTGCATTCTAACAATGTTTTGCAGGATTGTAACATAAATAACCCACCTACATCTTCAAGGGAATTAATTACTACAATTTTACAAGCTCGCATGCTTGAATGGTACATGCATAGATTGTGGTGGTTTGTAACATTTGCCAATTTTTCAACATATGGAGAGTACACATGCAATTGGGAATGAAAAAGTGGATTTTGGAAAATATAAGACAGTCGCATATGCTCTAAAAGATGGAAAGGAGGCTAAAAGATGTGATTTAGTAATTGAAAAGATTCCAGTGTATCAGTTCATGAGTATTTTTCATGACAAGATTGTGTATGAGTATGCAAGGCATACACATAGAGCTCGATGATTGGATATGCAATTCAAGTTGTGCAAGGACACATTCCCACTTGATACCATTGTTTCAGTTGTCAACTTTGTAGATAACTACACTCTACAACCACAAAATGAGGTGTAAGAAAAGTATTATAGCTCTCAACAAGTTGCTATATGGTCAGACAATTGTGCATCGCAATTCAAGAATTCTCGAATGTTTTATTGGTTGAGAAGGATGCATACGAACACTGGTATTCAATATATGTGGAATTTTATAGAGGCCAATCATGGAAAGGGGGAGCATGATGGTGTAGGTGCATGTATAAAAAGGGCCTTAGCATGCGAAGAATTAAAGTACAAAGAACAAGCAACATTGTCAGATGTGAGATGTATCATCCAGTGGTGTAATGATGCAATGGGTCCAGGTAATGAAGGTGAGTCTACTGTTCGTATTTTTTTGGTTGATGGATGAAACTAACATTGCACCATACGAGGATTGTTGTACATTAACAAGATCAAGTGAGCTACACTCTTTTAGAAGCTCTAATGCAAGTTCATGTATCATCCACACATGACATATGGCATACTTTTGTTCATCATTCACAGATGAAGATTGGGATGCGTGTGAGTCAAAGGAATAGGTTGACGGATGGTCTACACTAATTTTGAGCCCACTTGACTCCTATCGCCCCCAGCAACATTGCAAGTGACACAAATGGAATCATCCATTGACTTTGACTATTTGTCTGATCTAGTGCAACCAGGTAAATTTTCAACTCACAAATAGTCTCAAATTTAGTACTTTATCGTAAGTATTTGTTAAATTAATCTCCTCGTTATGCTTCTATCAATGTAGACCATGATTTTGTTGTTATTGCACCTGAAGACAATGATGAAGGAACAGATTATTATGTGTCGTTGTGTTGAGGCCAAAAAGAAATTGGATCACTCGGTTACAGATGATGAAGGATTAGAATACCCTACAGGAGAAGTGGTTCACTATGGTTGTAACTGGTACATGCCTTAGACGGTATTTTATGAAGAACCCTAGGTTGTGGTTGTTCAAGGATTGGGAGACACACAGGAAGATTCTTCATTATTCCAACCTTGTCATTGCATCAAATGTCCATTTGACCAAATATGGAGGAAAATCACTCAATAAAACTCTTTTGAAGGTTCACAAGTCAGACCATGAGGCAATACTTGAGACAATGAAGGGTAGGGAAGATCTGGCTGGTTCATTGGACTAAAAGTGAATCCAAAATGTTGTAATGTCAAATCTAGTTGAATGCATGTGCATATAACATGTATATTTGTAAAGGGGATAATTCCCTTGAATCCACATTGGGTGGACTATAAATTTATCATGCATTACCCCGTATGTATAACGGGAAGTTTGTAAGATTTAATAACAAATTTTCTCTTCTATTTTTTGGGGCAATACCAAAGGTTTTCTCTTCTCAGCTCTTTTCTCCTGGTGCTCCTAATGAGCTGAGTTGTAAACATATTTTTCATCATTAATTAAAAAAACATATGTTTACCCTATGAATTCTAGAAATATATGTTAAGCTTATTCTCATGTTTCATGCTAGCACATTCTTTGTATATATGTATTTACAAAAAAATCATTTAAACTATCAAACCATACATTTAAATCATTTAAAATATCAAACCATACATTTAAATTATTTAAAAATCTTGAAATCTGCACGTTGTGGCATCAAACCATCTCCACCAACAACTTTACAATGCTAGGTGAATGTTAGGAACGACCCTATCACAGAGGCGAAGAGGCTCGAACGTTGCCGACTGATATGGAGCCAAGTGTCCCTCAAGGTGCACCAGACAACAAAATTGATGATATTTAGGAGTCTGTTTCTCAAATCTCCCAAGGGGTATCAATGATCTGTCAGGTGATACATGACCATGCCATAGAGGCCTACGATAACCTATATTGGATTTTGGAGAGTCGCTTTCATTTTCATTTTCCGACCCAATCTCGGTTGATGCAAAACTTGCAATGTTATGTAGTTGAAAGCTGAAACATTCCATATCTTGAAACCTGCTTGTCATGGCATCGAACCATATCATCCAATAGCTCCAAAATGTCAATTGAATGCTAGGAATGACCCTTTCATGGAGGCAAAGAGGCTCAAACGTTGCCGACCGCTATGGAGCCAAGTGTCCCTCAAGGTGCACCAGGAAACAAAATTGCTGATATTCAGGAGTTTGTTTATCGAAGCTCCCGAAGGGTATCAATGAGAAATTAGGTGTTATAGGAATGTGTCACGGAGGCCTACGATAACCTATCTCAGATTTTAGAGATTCACTTTTGTTTTCATTTTCTGACCCAATCTTGGTTGACGCAAAAACTTGCAATATTGTGCAGTTGAAAACTAAAAAATTGCATATCTTGAAAACCGCTCGTTGTGGCATTGAACCGTCTCTGCCAACAGCTCTGAAATGTTGAGTGAATGCTAGGAATGACCCTTTCATGGAGGCAAAGAGGCTTGAACGTTGTTGACCGCTATGGAGCCAAATGTCCCTCAAGGTGCACTAGGCAACAAAATTACCAATATTCAGGAGTATATTTCTCAGAGCTCCCAAGGGGTATTGATAATACCTTAGGTGCTACATGAATATTTCATAGAGTCCTGCGATAACCTATCTTGGATTTTGGCGATACGCTTTCATTTTCATTTTCCAACCCAATCTCGGTTGATGCAAAAACTTGCAATGTTGCATAGTTGAAAGATGAAACATTGCATATCTTGAAAACTGATCATCGTGGCATCAAACCATCTCCTCCAACAGCTCTAGAATGTTGGTTGAATGCTAGGAATGACCCTTTCATAGAGGTGAAGAGGCTCGAGCATTGTCGATTGCTAAGCCAAGTGTCCCTCAGGGTGCACCAGGCAACAAAATTCTCGATATTCAACAGTCCATTTCTTAGAACTCCCGAGGGGTATCGACAAGATTTTAGGTGCTATAAGACTGTGTCATGGAGGCCTACAATAACCTATCTTGGATTTTGGAGCTTTACTTTCATTTTTATTTTCCGACCCAATCTCGGTTGATGCAAAAACTTGCAATGTTGCACAGTTGAAAGCTGAAACATTGCATATCTTGAAAACTGTTCATTGTGGCATCGAACGATCTCTGCCAATAGCTTTAAATTTCTAGGTGAATTCTAGGAACAACCCTATCATGGAGGTGAAGATTCTCAAATGTTTCCAACCACTATGGAGCCAAGTGTCCCTCAAGGTGCACTGGGCAACAAAATTGCCGATATTTAGGAGTCCATTTCTTGGAGGTCCTGAGAGGTATTAACAATCCATCAGGTGCTACAGGACTGGGTCATGGAGGCCTACGATAACCTATCTCAGATTTTGGATATTCGCTTTCATTTTCATTTTCTGACCCAATCTCAGTTGATGCAAAAACTTGCAATGTTGCGCAGTTGAAAGCTGAAACATTGCATATCTTAAAAACCACTCGTCATGGCATCGAACCATCTTTGCCAATAGCTCCAAATTATTGGTTGAATGATATGAATGACCCTCTCATGGAGGCGAAGAGGCTTGAATTTTTTCAACCCCTATGGAGTCAAGTGTCCCTCAAGGTGCACAAGGCAACAAAATTACCGATATTCAAGAATCTATTTCTCGGAGCTCCCGAGGGGTATCAACAATCCATAAAGTGCTATAGGATCATGTCATAGAGGCCTACGATAAACTATCTCATATTTTGGAGATTCTCTTTTATTTTCATTTTCTGACTCAATCTTGGTTGATGTAAAAACTTGCAATGTTGCACAGTTGAAAGCTGAAACATTGCATATCTTGAAAACCCCTCGTCCTAACATCAAACCATCTTTGCTAACATCTTCAATTTGACATGTAAATTATAGGAATAACCTTTTTATGCTTCACAACTCATCCGAACATTTGAGACCACAATGTACTGGTGCATCCCTTAACGTTCTTGTAGTGCCCTAAATAGGTCCAGGTGGTCAAAACGCTCCAATAGGAATAAAGTTGGGTAGGATTGATATTTTTGATCTTATATGAACTAGTATCATTTCATTAAGGTGTTGGAATGAAAATTACGAGTCAAGGTTTATGAAATGAAACATGCATATTCTCATTAAGTATGAATCATTCAGTAACAATATACATAGATACATGTGCAAGCATAAATATAAGACATAAGCAATTTACAAAGCATAAGACATCCACATAAACATAAAGTAGTCTACATAAATACACATGATATATTCGTAGAGCATGAAGACAAATAAATATGTCCAATAATGTCATAGATCAAATATGTCCAATAAAGTTGAATTGGCATAGTGAAAGCCAAATGGATATAGAACATGTCACTTATACAATATACAAAAAATATGTCCAGTAATGCCATATAGGCATACAATGATTATCCCTAATCTATTCATTTCCTGGAAGGGGAAGAAAACAAATATCAAGCTGTCTTTGATCGTCGCGTCAATGGAGATGCAGTACTCTTCCGAGTGTGCTCACTAGTGCTCCTGTCTAGACTCTTCTACAGCTCGAGCTGATAAAATAACAAGTATAAACATCAATAACTAATATACATAGGAATTTAATTATAGGATGATATAAAATAGAATATTTTCTTACCGCTACCAAATAGTTGCTATGTACATCCACCGAAGGGGCATGTTGATGATCTGGAGTAATGAGTCCCTACAACAATGATCAAAATAATATTTAAAATACATACATGAATATCATTAAAATTTTCAATACAAACTATTAAAATAAAAATTATAATTAATTAATCTCTTTCATACCTTGGTCAATGCATCAGAACTAGCTATAGCTACAGCTACGCCACGATTCAAACTATCACAAACAAAAGGAGGAGTCTCTGATGTCAATAACTAAAAATAAAATAAAAATAGTATTATGTAGTTATCAAGAATACCTATAATATTTTACAACCCCACTAATTAATAAATGATACCTATGTGAAGGTACCACCGCATCCTTCAGTGTGCAGTTTCGATGTCGTAGCTCCAGCATTAAACTAGTGCACATGTATGGTAATTTATATGAAAGATGCGGTGTCGATGTCGTAGCTCCAGCATTAAACTAGTGCACATGTATGGTAATTTATAAGATAATCATTATTATAAGAACAAACCACTGCCTTTTTAATTATAATGCATTATTACATATATACCTGTGGACTAAATGATGTCATCACAAAGCCAGGTGAAGGAATGTGATCATTGCCATGACAACTTTGACTCTGGATTTTGATCATAATTTGTCTACTAATTTAGTTATTCATTCATTTATTAAAAAAATTTAATCAATTAAATCAAATTAACATGCAAATAAACGTACCTCAACAAAATGTGAACGAGGCCCTTCACTGTCTAATGTCAACGTTGATGGTCCAGCAGTGAATTAATGTACATGCACAATAAGTTATGAGACAAACATCCATATAATTATAGAATAATCAAATGTATACTTAAAAAAAAAATTATTCGATACATACTTGTGGAGTTGACAACGTAGTGTATAAGGGGTATGGGGGATCATTGTCACTGCAACCGACACTCTTTCCCTAAATTTTCATCATAAATAATAGATACTAATTTAATTAAATTCATTCATTTAAAAATGAAATATGATCAAATAAATTCAATGGACTTGCAAATATTTACCTGTGTATCAATGCCAAATGTTGCATTGAGAAAATCATCAGTCATCAGTCCATCATCCTCTTCCTCGCTCTCAGCAGTACCAAGCACAGGGATCCACAAGAATGACAATAATGACCCCTCATAGACCGACCAAGGTCACCCTCCACTAGAGGAGTGGCACACTGAATGAGATTTTGTGTCAGAACACTAATCATGCCTAGTGTGTCTACCTCCACATATTCCTTCACATTGTAAGGAATGCTAACATGGTCTACCTGTGGCTTGGCACTGGGAAACCTAGGTGAATTAGGGTCACGACGTGCCATATTTCTATAAAATGATGACCCCCCACCTCTACCCTAAGACTCTAGAAAGTCAAACTAATTTGGCACTTCCTTCAGGACAAACTCACAATAGAGTTTCCTCAAGAAATAGATAGGAACCTCATGATTGTTACAGGGAGGGGAATCAAAGACCATCCACCATCTGTCCCAAAAAGTTTGTTTTTATATCTTCATTCAAGAACCAATGAATTGGGATCCTCCTTGTTGTAGGTTTAAGAGTTTCAGTTTCCCCTGGCTTTTTAAAGAGTTTGCAAATGTCGTCATTTGTGATTTTTTTTTATGTCCTCATATGATAATTTATTTACATAATATTATTTTTGTTCTTCTCTTTTGTCATGCCATAAATTTAGTTTCCCACTAACTGAACCTACGTGGGTCAAGATTAATTCTAATGATTTTGAAAGTGTTGCCCTTCTAGGATTTGTATCAATAGAATCTTTTAACCTCCAAATTAAAGATTATATTTATGTCTTCCCTCTTTCTATTTGGTTTATCAAGTTTTCATGTGTTCCAGGAGGAGGTTTCTCGATTAGTGAAGGTGGTTGGGGTTCATTTTCTTGGTTATTTTCAACAGCCATTTGTTCATGGGAAGGAGATGGAGGGTTTGGTTGAGGTTTTTTTGTGGGGAGATCATTCCTTCCTGGCAATTAAAAGAAAATCTATTTTAAAAGTCTAATTAAACATAAATTTTAAGACAAGAAACTTAAACAATCAAATTTGATTGAAAACTAAAAATTAAACCTAAATTTCAATACAAATAAGATACATGGTTGTAGAATCACTTACCTCTTCTTTCGGTTCAACCTTGATGACGCCGTGGAGCCATTTTTTTCTTCAGTTTGATGGAGCAAAAACCACAATGAATCGTGTACGCATTGCTATCTCTATTTTTTTGCTAGCCGCGGGTTTGGGCAAACAAAATGAACCACAAAAGTGTCTTCCCTAAGTTTATAGAAAACCAAATAGGTTGTGCGCCCTATAGGATGCACGCCCTATGGTTTAAAATTCCCAATCCATAGGGCTTATAGGGCGCACACCCTATGGCTTGGATTGCCCAAGCCATAGGGTCTGCACCCTATAGGGCATGTGCCCTATGTGCGTATGGGGGACCAAAAAGGTATTTGGCACCTTTTTGGTCCCCCATCTTGGTGCATATACCATGTGTGCAAATATGAAAGGAGTAAAATGTATATCCCCAAGTTAAACAGATTGCAAATGCCTTAACGGGATCAATGGCTTTAACAAAGCATACATGCACCCACAAGAAATGTTTCCACTTATGAGATGACCTCAAGAAAGGACAAACCAAGGGAAATGATCACATGGAAAAAGAGAGCACAAAATGGATCTACTAACTCTGGGGTCAGTATGATCATATGATAACTCATGTATATTATATCAAAATGAAATGTCATCATTCCCCAAAGGTAGCAGAACTACAAGCGCAATGGAAGAATGTCACGTGAGAGTCACAAAGAAGATTATTTTTGGGTCAGCATCACGAAGACCAAAAATAATAGATAGCTACCATTTTGCATCATTCTGAATCAGACAACATAAAGACACATTTATGAACAGTGACATATGTGCGACATAACAGTAAAAAAATATAGAAGAAGTGAGATAAAAATAGAGAATTTCATAATAGGTTGATTCCTTTATCACCTTATGGCAATGGAGAAACAAGGGTCATTTAAATAAATCTAAATATTTAACATATATCAAGAAACACATCACGGGGGAAGCACACCATGACAAGAAAGAAAATACATAGAATCCACCGCACAAGAGGAGCTAATAAACCATATCACCTACCCCCTCATCTTGGTTTGTATTTTTTAGTGAAGGTGGGTAACACAGAATAGGAGAAACATCAAGCACAATAGATGGAATAATAGCTAGTTCTGAACTAGGACCATGTTGTAAAGATGGATCACTTTGCGCGTTACTAGGACTAAGAGATAATTGTTGTGAAAACATAACTAGTAAATCATGATTAACATCAATAAACTCATACATGTATAATCAAAATCACTAGCATGAATTTCATCATTAGTTTCATTAGGAACATCAAGAGGATCATCATCAAGACTACCTTCTTCATCCAAATTAATTGTAATAGAATCCAAGATACGAATGGCATTGTGATGTTTATGAATAATTTCATCTTTTTCAAGTTAACTTCCTCCTTTAGGCTAAGCATGGGTTGGACAAAGGGGATCAAAGAATTAGTATGTGTTTTAGGTGAAGGTAATTTTTGGGAAGCACGTTGACGATCTCTAGCACAACATTTACGATGACGATCATGAGCACAATGCTTATTCTTAGTTTTCCAATTGGGTTTAGTTCAGGATCAATCAACATCGGGTCCTTTTCTTCTTTAGGAGGAGGAACAAAGGAACAACACTAGGTTGGGAAATAGCATCAAAATCTAGCATGTAAATTTCTGTAAGTTATGATGCAATGGATTTCTTTTAATATATGAATCATTTTTTTCTTAAAATAACTTATCCCTTGTAGTCATTTATTATGAATTAATTATATATTGACTATATTTCAATATTAAGACGTCACATGATGCTAACTAAATGTGTACCAAGTTACCACACCATATTCTATAGGAAGAGGTAGGAGTCTAGGAATTGAATTTTGGTTCAATCCCAATCCTGTAGGATCAAACTCACGTGTTAAAGAAATAACTTATGATAAAGAAATATAAATATAGAAGAAAATAAGTGCACAAAATTTTAAACTAACACTAAGGTGAATATGTAGAAATAGATGTAAATGGAACCATAATACAGTTGAATGTATAGAAACATGTTAATAAGAGTAAATAAAAGTAAATACGAACTAATAAATGAATCAAAATTAAAAATAATTGCCTTATAAATGTCATCACACTTAAACATTTTATCAACATGAACCTAAAACTAAATGGATTTTGACATTGAATATAATTTTTTTACAAATAGATAAATATCTTGCGTATTAATTCATGTGAAAGATTCTAAATCAATGAAAGTAAATTACATTTCACAATTCTTTAAAAAATAGTTGAAACCTAAAGAGAACAAATATTATCTACTCCAAAACAATATTTTTAACAAAATCCTTGTTTTCTTGTCAAGTGAACTTTGTAACTTGAATGTTAAATACGAAGGTTGAAAAGTGACCAAGAGATAGTTAGATTTTTATTTTTATTTGAACTCTATTATTTCATGTTCGTAATCAAAATATTAAGGCCTAACATGTTAGCATTCCATTACAACACAATATAATTCATTCTTGATTATAAATTAATAAAGATCATGTCATTATTTTTCAATGCTATTAAGCTTTTTATTGTGTAACTATAAGGTTTCTCATTTTTAATCTATGGTTGGATTTCTAAGAGAATGTTGAGTCCTATTAGGTGTTGAAGATCATGCTCATCTCCATCTTCTACTAATTTTTATCTTAAGAGTATTAGGAACCAAACATGCAATAAATTCTTCATCTACCAAATCATTCAAAGTGTGAGCTTTAAGATAGTCTATCATTACAATTATACAAAAATAAATTAAGAGTTCCAAAAAGCATAAGATTTATCTACACATAAGTATTAGCGAACCCCCAATTCTCCTATTTAATAAGCCATGAAGTTATCCATGTGTTATTTTGAGTTATTTTTTAATTCTCCCCATGTTTTAAGGAACTCATATTTATCTTTTGTGTGATTAGTACAATGTATAATACAATGCTAAATATACCTATTTATAAATGCATAAAATTAAAGGTGAAGAAAGGTATTCATTACTGTGTTGAACTAAAATTAATTTTTATCTAAGAGTGACAAATTTTACTATGCTTCTTTTTTCTTCTAAAATATTCTTTTCATGTAAACATATTGTGTATTACCTTTACTTATATTTGTTAAATATTATTGTATATCATATATATTATAGACACTAAAAAATATTCCTTGTAGCATCAACATTAGTTTAATTTCATATGATTTATTAATCTTCTCACACATTAAAATTTAAACAAAATTTTCCTTTATCCATTTAATTAAATGATAACTATTTATCTATTTTTAATTAAAATTCAATATTTTTTTCTCTAACTCCATCACTCATCAATTGAATCCACCTCATTTAAAAAACATCTCTTCATTCATTAGTCAAATTTATCTTTGACTGAAAACTCACTCCTTAAATTTATCCATTAATCACCTTAAATTGTTTATTATTATTCTTTCACATATTAAAATGAAAAATATAACAATAGGGAGAACCCTATTATATCCCACATGCCCTATCATCACAAAAAACCTCTAGAATACCAACACCCTCTCAAGAAAAATCTAAACATACGTCTTTACTCTCCAAGTTCTCAACTTGGAAAATTTCAAAAGACATGCACGAAACTCAAGAGTCGTCATCCACTCTTTCCTAAAATTTGAGAATTAATTATTTAATTTTATCTAGACACAAGTCACCCTTAACTCTACCAAGGTACCCTTCTTTCCTTATTAATGTATTACAAATAATAGATGGAATTGAAGATTAAAATTATTTTTCCATAACATCCTAGGTGCCTAGCTACAATTTCCAAGGATGTGACATCTAAATATATAAACATCTACAACATTCTCCTTATTAATTTTATCTTTATGATAATTTTAATTTTTCTATTATAAAAAGGACTTTATTAATATAATTTGTTAAAAAAAATTAGACTTATGTCTCATTAAATATTTCTATTTATAACATGAGTAATAATCAATAAATAAAACATAATAATGAGACTTTCTAATTCAAATAAGATCCACAAGACTAAAAATATCTCTGTGAACAACCTATAATAACCTCCTTACTCTAGTGTTGTCATAATTAGAAATGACTCCAATCTATTTACCTAACGTACATAGTACTTGCAAACTTATAATACGTAGAATAACAAAACAACAACACACTATATTTTTATTAACTAGGGTCCTACACCCTTTCTCATTAATGTGTTCCAACTAATGGTACCACAACACATAAGATAACTAGCTCTCAATAAATTAGGCTGGGTAAGAGTAAGTTGATGTATCAAGATTCAATCAAGTGTCACACTAGAATCCCTTATCTAGACCAACCATTATAGGCCTACCCCTACCCCCTACTATTGTGCTGAACGAGCCCCCCTACAATCATTATTGGGCAGATTCGCCTATCATTCGTCGATTCGTCTGCTCAAAGATTTGAATAATAGCATTGGATTTTCTCTAGCTAACCCACAAAAACTCTTATTAGATGTACATGCATTCCAACACCAAATTTTAACTTTAGAAACTACTATTAATTTTCATGCTAATCCTAGAATGTGCAAATAATCTATGAGAGATTTTACTTTTTTGTCACTAAACGCAAGTTCAACATTGTTTTTTATAGTAATTTAATACAAACTATTGGGCCACCAAGGAACACTTCACCACAATCATATGCCTTATATGAAGAAAACCACTAGATGATGAGTCATGTTAGCCCATCAATCTCATTCTCTTAAGAGATTGGCTATTTTTAATGTCAACTATTTGTACATATAAAGTTATCAAGCTTCTTAATCTTTGAACATAGTGTGCTTGAAATGTCTTCTTTGACTACACTCAAATGTGCAAAACCACTAAGCAAAATACTTTCACTAGAATCACAAAAAATACACATGTTATAAGAAAGATATCCCTTATAAAATAAAGTTATAGCTTTTATATCAAATTAATAGGTTAAATGACACAATGAGAATATCATACAATAAATATTTAATACAATTAAACTTGCAATTAAGCTTTTAAGATTATTGTACTAATGGACAATCAAACATTAAAGTGATATATGTGGATAAACCATCATGAAAAGAAATCTACCACAAAAAAAAAACCCCAATTTTATAATAATTATAATCAAGTGTGTATAAAAATATAATCATTTATATCTTTGATAACAGTTTGATCTCATAAATGTAACTACAACTTACAACTTACAGTCATCTGTCTCATACTTCTCATATATAAAAGTTGGAAACTAGAAACCACCAACTAATATCCAAAACTATGAGTTAATGCTAGCCATAGGTCAAACATCTTGTGTCCCATATTCATAGTCAAGCAATTTGGAATAATATCTTCTCTTACACCTCTTACACATCCATACCTCTCTTGCATATCATAGATAGAGACATAATGATCAAATTAATCACTTTGCCATATGTAAACAGTCCATAAGGATAATCAATATATTCCTCTAACCATCAATTTTGGAAAATGCTCTATAACTTTAATTTTGACTTTTTTTTTAATGTAACTTCTTTATCTAAAACCTTCTTAATTATATTCAATATTCCTAACATATAGAAAATATATAATAAATAAACACTTTCACATGAGCATCCCATTTTTCCCTTTATGAACTTTTGACATTATAAAATATATTGACTACATAGTTGAACACAATTTACAAATTATAATCAAAACGACCTATAAACAAAACATATAGCTATTCAAATATTCATTAATAAGACATGTCGACATAGGTATAGAAATTGTAATCCCCCAATCGTGATCATTGCCAATTTTTGTCGGCCGGTGAAGAATATGAGTTACTCTCCTCCTCTCATAGCAAATGATATGACGTTTGACTCGGGAATACCACAAAGTTAAGGTTGTTGTTGATATATTGGAATAATTGCTATGTCGACATTTGTTTGACTTCAATTTCAATTTATTGTGGAAAGAATTTGTGCATGAAAAAGTATTATTGAAGGATATTTTTGAAGGGTATAAATTTGATAGCCGTATGACTATATTTTTTTATACTTTTAGTGTAAATTACTATTAAATTTTTATGATGATTATATCATATAAAATGGGAGATTTTGAGATTGGAGTTATATAGTTTAATTTATGATATGATTTTTAAAGTAAAATATATTTTAATAATTAAAAAGTAAATTGAAAAAAAATGAACCATCAAATTTAGGTCTTGAATTCAAGATTGATATTATTTAAGTATATGTGAAGGTCTACAAGAATGGTACAAGGATAGAACTTGTAACCATACATGTCTATATCATGGTCTTTTGTTTTTTAATATTGTAAAGAATAATAATATTTTAATTCAAATGTTGGTTCCAAAACATACATGCATTTCTAGTATTATTAGTTACATTGATAGAGATAGAAATAGTGGAAGAATTAAACATAAAAAGTACTTATATAAGATCCTTTAGCAACCACCAAGTTTCCTCTTATAAACATGAAACTAGAGTTGTTAAATGTCATGCATGCACTCCAAAATTATTCATCTTGGTTATTAAAAAGTAAGTTTTGAGTCATAAGTCCCAAAATACTAAGAACATTATTATTATTATCTCCAATTGAAAACTCTCCCCCATCATAAGTCTTGCATGACAAAAAAACAACTATTTGTGAGGAGTTATGTGGTAGGGGTAACCTAAACCAATAATCTAGTTATATAGGGTGAAATAAAATATAAACAAAGCATCACTATCACCATCATTATAGGTATTTTCTATGGTGGAATTTAAGGATTTATTATTGTTTCTAGATTTCTTCTTTATATTCCCCTTCTTCCCATAGTTATAACACTTCATTGTACTCTTCCTTGGAATTTTTAATTTACTTTTTGATTTGGATTATTTGTTAATTTATTACTATCCCTACAAGATCCACCGTTATCCTCAAGCCTCCCCAAACATGCAAGGAATGTTTTAGCCATTATCACTATTTTTATTGCCATCTCCTCAAAAATTAAAATAACAGTGAAACTATACAACTTTAACTTTACACCACCATGATTGATAGCAATAATTCAATATTCCTAACTATTAAGTAGAGAGTACACTAAAAAGATACATTATCTTCTATTTAAATATTAACACCTATAAAAACTAATTGGGTCTTAATTAAGTTAAATAAATTTAAATTATCTATAATTAAATAATAATGTTTTATTTTCAAAGTATATAAACACCTTTTTGATGTACAATTTATTAGTTATACTTTTAGCTTGATAAATATCACTTATCGTCTTCCCTAATTGGTATGCAATGATATTCTCACAGACATTCAAGAATAGAAATTAAAAGACATACTTGAGTGGTTTCTCGTGCTCATTTTTCAAATTTAACATACCTTAATCAAACATTTTAGATGTTTTTTTTTTAAATCTTTATCAACTTCTTTCCATTGTTATATTTCTTTTAGGATGTCTTTGTTTGTTAGCTTCCACTATTTGTTCCTCTAGTGCCATTGAATTTCTCAAAGTCTAAGTGAGAGGTAGAGACCATTATGTTTTCCGCTTCACAAGTTTGTAAACCATACGGAAAAATCTCTTATTGCAACCAAAATAATTTTTAAAAATTCTAGAAAGGTGACTCACAATTTATTAATTTTTTTTTATCTCTGATAACAAATGTTGATAAAGAAAAGGTTAAGCTACTATATAGTAAATTTTATGAGTGTGTGCAATTATAATTATAATTTCTAAATAGTGAATTCACATATAAAAAACTATATGTGAAATCATAAATAAAAAAAGTAGAATAAAATTAAAGAAACCATGAAATTATAGGATATAATATTAGATTAATGTGGAGAAGCCCTTATTTGTACAGTTCCTTGAGTGCAAGTATTGTTGATGCTAGAGCTAACCCAAGTAGCAATTAGACTCTCCATGAGGGCCTGATGGTGTTAATCTATGATTTTTTAAAATCCATACTGTTGAGCATCTTGTTATTGAAGATGTTGACTCGGAAGAGTATTCTAGGGAAAGGGATGACAAGGATGAGGGTTCTGAAACTTTGGCTAAGGGGAAAATGGAGAGCCCTATTAAGAGGGTTTATAATGGTAATAAGAAATGGACATTTAATACTCCCTCTTCCTCCTCGGTTGTCAAGAAGAATAAGAAAACCCTGAGCTCAAGGGATAGGAAGAAGAAACAAATTGTTGAGGGGTTTGAGAGTGATTAGATGTATGATGAGGGTAAAGAAGATGGGGGCTCAAATACTGAGGTTGACGCTGGACTGGAGGCTTCCCCACAAAAAAAGAAAACCAATCTCTCTCCCCCTAGTACTATGAGAAAAGACAAGGGTTTCACTCTTGTTCCCTCCCCTCGTCCTAACTCCCCCGGGGATGGTATGTCTACCCAGGGTGGTTATAATCAGAAAAATATGACTGCGGATGATGGGATCACCCGAGTTAGTAAGGAGGTTTCTAACACTAATAATGTGCCCTACGGGAATGGGGTCATGTTTAGTGCTCCGCATAATGACACCAAAGATGATTCCTTTGGTTCCCTTTAGGTGGCTAAGGATGGAGCTTTGGAATTTTACAAAATCATGAATTAGGTCTCCCATGAGGTAAAGAGGATCAAAATTAAACAAAGTGCTCTATCTACCAAGACCAATTACTTGGAAATACTGGGTGTGGGAAAGGACAACACTTTCTCTGATAATGTGAAAGACCTGACTAAATCTGTTGGTGACGTTGAGGCTATGGCTACGAAGTTTGATAAGAAATTATATGTCATGGATGTGAGGATTGCTGGTCTAGAATCTACCGTGAAGAAAATTGAGGAACAAAGCTATAATATTCTGAAGGCCTCTGCTGAACATTATTCTGGTGGGGAAGTTGGAGTAGATCAATCAAGAGAAAGCTATCATCCAAGTGGAGGAGGTGAAGGATACCCGTCCTAAGGATAATCCAAGAACTGGGAGGAGGACCCAAGTTAGTACCAAGAAGAAAGAGGCTCTCAAGGCTAACAACATGCAAGGAGATTGAAGACCTCAGGGTTGCTGCTGACAAGAAGACTCACCTGGAGCTTGAAGTCGTCGAGATTCTTAAACACTTTTCTTAGTGTCTTTTTTGTTTTGTTCCTTTTTGTTGTTTGGTTGCTGGCCTAGAATTTAAGGTTTCATGACAAACCTAGGATACATAATACACCATTAATTCCCTTCACTTTACCATCAAGGAGTTGGATCATCATCCAAATAAATCAATCCACTAGATCATATTTTCTATACTTAAAGAGCCAAACCTCATGCGAGGTCATGCAAAAATATGCACTAGAGTCTATTAGTCTCACATCTTCAAATGCATGTATTTCCAAGTTTGCAACAATGGATTCATCACCACCCTAAGATGATTTATTTTTAAATCAAAATTAAAGGCATTTTTTTTTCTATCCTCACATTCTTCACAAAAATGACTAATTTTGTCACATTCAAATATTTTCCTTCAAACTTCTAAGAGATTTGGATATCCGTACAAATTTAGATTTAACTTGTGTTTTTTTATTTCCTTTCTCTTTTGATCTACCATGAACATCAAGGACATCCTTATCAATCTCAAAATATTTTCTCCATAAATCTTCTGAAAGTAATGATGCAACCAATTTATTCATCTTTAAGGTGGTAGTGTTACTCCCATTGGCCATGACAAGGTGATCCTACAAGTATAAGAAATAACATAACAGTGTCATGCAATCATCTTCATTGTCCATCTTTTCAACAACATAACCCAACTAAGAAAAGAGCATGTTAAGGTAGTTAAGTGATTGTTCATGCATGCTCCTTCCATCCTTAGAGAATAACTTTCTTTCCTTAGTAACAAGTTATTTACTAGGTATTTAGCCTAATATATCTCATCAAAAAAATTTCATAGGTTTGTAGTAATCTTCTCCTTCTAGAGATTTAACAAAATAGAGTCTAGTCAAACCTTTGGATTTTTTATCCAACAAATCCTATTTCTATTAAGCCATGCTAGCAATTTTTACACTAAATATACTAGCCCATAGATCTCTAACTACAAGAATATCTTCCATTTTAAGCTTCCACAACTAAAGTTTTCCACTATTCAAATTTTTAATCTTGGTCCTTCCAGATGTGCCTTTCATCTTTCTCCTACAACGAGGTCATAAAAATCTATTGTACAAAAGCTCCCACTTAAACATAGACTAACACAAAAACCCTCTACTAAACAATGAGACCAAAACTAGTCAAGCGATAATACCAATAGAATGAAATTCAGGTAAGCAAAAACAGCTTCCTACACCAATCTAAGTGTGGAAGATGATACCATTTTTTCAAATTTAAACCCCTTATATATCTCTAGAAAATCATATGTACATTTATCTAATAGAGACAATTTATGCAAAATTAATTAAACCATAACATAGTATATACATGGGGAAAATCCTTTCAAGACAAAAATCCACACTGAAAAGCACACCCCATATTGTATTATCACTAAACAATAAAGATTATAATACATTCATAAAGCTAAGCTCATTCAAGAGTCTTCAATCACAATAAGATTTCTGGAGTGATTTCGGTAGCATAACACTACTCATGAAATCTTCAAACTTGTCAT
>MU225962.1:2795033-2863065 GCA_018584345.1 Thuja plicata | reverse complement strand
ACTTTCAAAGAATTAACTGTTACTATAAAATCATATTATCACAGTTCTTCCTTTCTCAAATGAGTTTGAAATAATAATATGAAAAAAATTATGATAATAATATGAAAAATATTTAAAAAATAAAATAGTTTTTGTGTGTAAATAATGCACATACATCAAATGTTTATCATATTATATTTTATAAGAAAACTAAATAACAAATAATCTATGATTATGTAATTAATATTTTCCTTTAAATCTTAAAATACAGAAATAAAATTAAAATATTATAATATCTAAGCACACTATTATTAATCACAATATAAATTAAAAAATATATATTTTTAAAACTTTAAGCTAATTGAAATGATATAAATATTAAAAATAGTATTTATAAATTTAAATAAATTTATAATATTATATTTTAGTAATATGAAAAAGAAATCATCCTAAAATATATCATTTATTAAAGGGAAAGAAAGTTTTATAAAATGAAAAATTTTAATAAGGAGAAATAGATTTTTTTTAAAAAGAAACTTATGTACAATTGGCAATTAAATGTTCAAATGGCCGCGTTGGGTTTGGTACCTCTTTTGAATTTCACCCCTTGCAAGCTTGATTTCATTATTCCTTTTTCTTTTCAAAATTGTGCTCACTTGTGTAAAATCCCTCCTTTTCCTTCTTCTTTCGACTATTCATTCCTTCTACCTTCCACGTTGGCAAAACGTATAACATAAACAGTGAATGAGAAAATCTAAGCGGTTGTAAAGACAAAAGTAAAAATAAAGCAGCGAGGGAGAAATGAAAAATGCTATCTATTTTGGTTCTTCACGAGAAAGCACCGCAATGAAACTGCCTGCGCGTGAGAGGACGACAAGAAAACAAAGGGACGAGGATACAACAGTTAATATGATGAAGGGAAATTTGACGGTGCAGATTATATACACATACACGTGTAAAGTGGCATTAAATCTGATGCATTCTGACGGACATCCAAGATTGTTTAAATGGCAGTCATTGTCGTTTCTAGCAGCTGGCACCGTTGGATGCACAAAAGAGACCGGGGCTTTCCAAGATGAAAACGCATACTGCGTAACAATGTCAATCTTGAATTTAAGACATAAATTTGATAGTTCATTTTACTTTTTAATTATTAAAATATATTTTATTTTAAAAATCATATCATAAATTAAACTATATAACTGCAATTTCAAAATCTCCCATTTTATATGATATAATCATCATAAAAATTTAATAATAGTTTACACTAAAAGTAAAAGAAATATAGTCATACGGCTATCAAATTTATACCCCTCCAAAATTTTCTTCATTAATACTTTTTATGCACATATTCTTTCCACAATAAATTGAAATTGAAGTCAAACAAATGTCGACATAGCAATTATTCCAATATATTAACAACAACCTTAACTTTTTGGTATTCCCGAGTCAAACGTCATATCATTTGCTATGAGAGGAGAGTAACTCATATTCTTCACCGGCCGACAAAAATTGGCAATGATCACGATTGGGGGATTACAATTTCTATACTTATGTCGACATGTCTTATTAATGAATATTTGAATAGCTATATGTTTTGTTTATAGGTCGTTTTGAATATAATTTGTAAATTGTGTTCAACTATGTAGTCAATATATTTTATGATGTCAAAAGTTCATAAAGAGAAAAATGGGATGCTAATGTGAAAGTGTTTATTTATTATATATTTTCTATATGTTAGGAATATTGAATATAATTAAGAAGGTTTTAGATAAGTAAGTTACATTTTAAAAAGTCTAAATTAAAGTTATAGAGCATTTTCCAAAATTGATGGTTAAAGGAATATATTGATTACTCTTATGGAGTGTTTAGATTTGGCAAAGTTATTAGTTTGATCATTATGCATCTATCTATGATGTGGAAGAGAGGTATGGATGTGTAAGAGGTGTAAGAGAAGTTATTATTCCAAATTGCTTGATTTGACTATGAATATGGGATACTAGATGTTTGAGCTATGGCTAGAATTAACTCATAGTTTTGGATATTAGTTGGTGGTTTCTAGTTTCCAACTTTTATATATTAGAAGTATGAGACAGACTTTAAATTGTAGTTACATTTATGTGGTCAAAATGTTATCAAAGATATAAATGATTGTATTTTTATACACACTTTATTATAAAATTGAGTTTTTTTTTTGTTTTTCTGGTAGATTTCTTTTCATGATGGTTTATCCACATATATCACTTTTATGTTTGATTGTCCATTAGTATAATAATCTTAAAAGCTTAATTCCAAGTTTAATTGTATTAAATATTTATTGTATGATATTCTCATTGTGTCATTTACCCTATTAATTTGGTATAAAAGCTATAACTTTATTTTGTAAGGGATATCTTTCTTATAACATGTGTGTTTTTTGTGATTCTAGTGAAAGTATTTTTCTTAGTGATTTTGTACATTTGTGTGTAGTCAAAGAAGACATTTCAAGCACACCATAGTGTTCAAAAATTAAGAAGCTCGATAACTTCATATGTACAAGTAGTTGACATTAAAAGTAACCGATCTCTTAAAAGAAAGAGATTGATGGGCTAACATGACTCATCATCTAGTGGTTTTCTTCATATAAGGCATATGATTGTGGTGAAGTGTTCCTTGGTGGCTCTATAGTTTGTATTAAATTACTATAAAAAATAATGTTCAACTTGTGTTTAGTGACAAAAAGGTAAAATATCTCATAGATTATTTGTGTATTCTAGGATTAGCATGAAAATTACTAATAGTTTCTAAAGTTAACATTTGGTATTGGAATGCATGTACATCTAATAAGAGTTTTTGTGTGTTAGCTAGATAAAATCCAATGCTAGATAATGGATTCTAGTGTGATGCTCAAGATTGAATCTTGATGCATCAACTTACTCTCACCCAACCTAATTAATTGAGAGCTAGTTATCCCATGTGTTGTGGTACCATTAGTTGGAACACATTGATGAGAAAGGGTACACAGGACCCTAGTTAATAAAAATATAGTTCATATTTACTTTTGTTTGCTCTTATTTATATGTGTCTACACATTCAACTGTATTATGGTTCTATTTACATCTATTTCTACACATTCACCTTTTTGTTAGTTTAGACTTCCGTGCACTTATTTTCTTCTATATTTATATTTCTTTATTATAAGTTAATTCTTTAACACATGAGTTTGATCCCACGGAGATTGGGATTGAACCAAAATTCAATTCCTAGACTCCTACCTCTTCATATGCAACATGGTGTGATAACTTGGTACACATTTAGGTAGCATCTTGTGATGTCTTAATATTGAAATATAGTCAATGTGTAATTAATTCATAATAAATGACTACAAGGGATAAGTTATTTTAAGAAAAAAAAATGATTCATATATTAAAAGAAATGCATTGCATCATAACTTATAAACATTTACATGCTTATCTATGTTGACTTCAAATATTCACTCAAAGGTCATATAGTCAATTTCATAATGAAGAATATAATGAAAAACACTTTTAAAAAATACACATCAACATAAGTAAAAGGTTATAACAAATTAGACCTTATATAGGTCTACATTCTACTAGGATGATTTTGCAAGCTATAAATCAATCTCATGTATTAGATCATTCTTGCAACAATAAAGTTTGATCTCATGTGACTTATATTCAATTTACAAATATTTCTAAGATTAAAATATTCATCAAGTTGCAAACATAAATTTAGTTAAATTAAATGTTATCAATAAAAACAATAAATCTACATATTATAAAGACTAAATAATTTAATAATTTATTTTTTATTTCAAAAATAGCATTTCAATTAATTCAATTATATGCTTAATTAATTAACATAATTTGTGTGAATAAGAATTTGTTTCTTTTCTATACTAAATGATAAGTTAGTTTAAACTTTAAGTGAAGGCACTATTTCTACGCTTTGCAATTATGTTGTTTGATAATTATAACAATGTAGATGAAAAACGTCGAGGAGCAAAGAAGTTTGACAGTAATTATTCTTCATACAAATATATATGTATGGTCTCCCTATTAATTAATTTTAATTATTTTCAACTAAATACGAATCGTTATGATTAGATCTATTGCTAACTTGATTGATTGTCGACATTTTTAGCACAGAATTCAATTGGGTGTCAGATGGAACCCGAATTCTCTTAGAAAAACCTCTCTTTTTAGCCATTGAAAGCAAAAAATTTGATCTTTAAGCAGAGCTGATATAAACCAATTAAAATAAGCCATTGAGTCCTTTGTTTGCAAATAGCAAGTAAGCTGTATTGATGACAACATATAAACAGCATTACTGTTTATGCTATTTTTGGTACATATTCTCTTGAATTAAACAAAATTAAGCCCATTTGGCCAACAGAGACATGGCACCGATTCCTAACAAAAGAGAAGTATATGACCACAATTGAAGCCCCACTTTACTCTGCATTCGTGACCCAAGAAAATCTGCAGCAAGAAGATCCACTAATGCCATATATATCAGAATTCCTGCAGAGGCTGCATCGAACATTCCCTCAACAATTAGAGCTGTCGAACTATTCTCATTATATGTTGATGAAATTGCGATTCCCACTGCAATTCCGATCGGTGTAGTTATAGAAAAGAAGAACGCCATTAGTGCTGTCGATCTGTTCTTGAACCTCGCCTGTCCATTATCATCAAGATATAAATATCAGACCATCATAAAAACATCAATCAATCATATTTCCAAGTAGCTACAAGAAGCAAATAATCACCTGAACTATGCATCCTCCAAGACCAATTCCTTCAAAGAACTGATGAAATGTCAAAGCTGCAATTAGAGGGCGTATGGTGCATGGACTCTCAGATGCCCCTAATGATATTCCAATTATCACAGAGTGGGCCACTATTCCAAGCTCTAACACCTGTTCCACAAATCAGTCAACTTTTGCATTAGATAAAGCTATATAATAGTCATACATATTTGTAATGTTAGAGGGGAAATAAGAATGAGTTCTGAATCAAATTTTGGATTAATTTGGTCAAATCAATATTTCTTAATTTTGGTCTACTGGTGAAGTTGAATGGTTCTAAATGAGTCCACCAGGGATCAAGTCTTGCTGAGTGCAAAGGCTCCAATATCATAAGGGATGATGCCGGGATCGTGCTTCAGACGAATTTGGCAGAATGGATACCCCTTAGTCCTTGGCTTCTAGCCAAAGAGATTTCAGCCTTTAGACTCGTGCTCGAATTTGGCAGAATGGATACCCCTTAGTCCTTGGCTCCTAGCCGAAGAGATTTCAGTCTTTAAGCTCGTGCTCCCATATCGGATAGCTAAAAAATTCTCCGTCTCAGCCTCCATCAAAAAACATATATATTTCTTAATTTTTGGTTTTTCAATTGATTTTAGTGTAAAGATTCATATTCTTAAATTGGGTCGCTAAAATGACTTAAGAAAAAAAAATCAGACACTTGGAAAAAATAAATCTGTTAATTTGTCATATATGAGGGTAAATTGAGAAAATAATATGGTGGACCTATTATAGTTCATGTACTGAAGTGAGGTAGAGCTTTGATTCTCGATAAGGGCAGAACGCAGTGGTCAAGTCATAATAAATCACTGTAGTATTCATTATGTCGAACTTTCATGAACCAGTTAGAATTCAAACTTAAGATATTTTAAGATATTTTATTCATTGCTAGATTACTCTATGAATTTAAACAATGGGCCCTATATGGTTGGTGCACTATTTGATTTCAATGTGGCTTATCTCTAACAAATCCTTGGCTCGATCCCTAAGCTTGAAGAACATGCACCTCTGTCTAATCGACATATAGGCTGTGCGCCTTAGCTAGACCATTGAACTTATTAATTTGAACAAAATGATAATGTGAAGATTGATCAGCTAGCTATAAATCAATTAGAAAAAGATCCCCATACATGATCTCTCTATACTCAAAACCAGACTAATTGGTTTCAATGTGATTTATTTTTAACAAATCCCTGGTTTCAATGTGGCTTACCTCTGCTTGATTGACATGTAGGCTGTGGACCTTCGCTAGACCATTGAACATATTAGTTTGAACAAATTCATAATGTCGAGATTTCTGGGTAAGATTGTGTGTGAATTTATGACATCTATAGTTTCGGATCGAATTTCTCATCGTAATGATGGATTATAGAATTTGATCTGAAATGTTGATGCTAAAAATTCACACACAATCTTACCCACAATTTTACCCACAATTTTACCCAGAAATATATCAGTAACATTTCATAGATTGGGGAAATCTACTATCATTAATGTCAAGATTGATCAAATGATAATATGAAGATTGATCTCTCTAGATATCAAAACCAGACTAAACCCAAATAACCCACATAAAAAAAGGTATAGTTTTGATTTGGGTTTGTCTCTGTTTACCTGAGAAATGACACGGTGGCGAAGCAATGTTGAAGCAGAGCCTTCAGCAGTGGAGGAATCATAAGCATGGGTGCCGCCATGTGTATGAAGATGACTCTGATGTTCAATCTCCACACTATTCCCAACTCTTGCACCAGACATTTCTGCTACACCAATTGTTGACTGCTGTTTCTTGAGATGAGCACGTTGATAATACCCAGTAGCCATGGCATCCACCATCAGACTCCCAACAGCACCCATCATAGCTGTAAACCCAGCAAATGGGAAATTTTCCCAAGCAGCTCCCTTCAGGCAAGGATTACCCAGAGACTCAAATGCATCAGGAAGAATATGAACAAAACCAGTTGCCACAATAACTCCTGCTGCAAAAGACTTTATGATAAAAAAGATGTCCTTATCTGGCTTTAAAGCACTAACACTTCTCCCCATTATAGGCAAACATACACCTATTGCACTGCCTACCAAAATAGAGGCAATTGCCCCAAGTTTGAGGTGCAGAGCTTCATCCTTGTTTCTGCAAATTCGATCCTGAGAACAATCGGTTTCCTCTGCACCCACAAAACTGAGTGTTGAATACAGAGCCAATGACAAACAAATCATCCAAAATGTTGTCATGGTGAATCTTTCATGAACACAAAGAACCCCAAAAAGAGTTGGTGTGTATTTATACAAATCATTTTTTGGGGTCTATATTTATAGAAATAATGGAGCCATTTACTAGAGAAAGTCAATGCAATATGTAAAACTCTAACCTTTCCTCATAATGTCATCATTTCCCGTCTATTACGGTGTCTTATATTCATTTTAATTTGTCTCTGCTTTTGCGACGACTGTTTCCACATTCCACCACTTTCGTGTCAATTTTGTGCCCCTACTTCCGATCTGACGCCCAAAATTTTCATTTTTATCCCTTTGATTTGATTCAATATTATAAAAGATATAGGGAAAAGATCTCTAGACTAACTTCACGCACCTAGAATTCCTATATTGTTAGTTGGATTTTGCAGATTTTTTTGGTTGACCTCTGTAGGTGAGAGAAGTGCTTAAAGCTAAGGTTTCGGCTTTTGGGTATTCACGGATCTCTCTATAGAGATCGTGAAGCGCAATGTGGTCCAAAAGTGCCATTTCAAAACACTCATCCGATATCCGCTATGTTCTTACACCTATAGCCGTTTTACTCAAAAATGTCAGTTTTTGTGGCCAACTGTCTTAGTAGTCATTACAAAATGTCCCAATAGTGGTGCACAAATGGGCCAATTACCAACCAAAAAAGGTAAAAAATGATCGGCTATTAGTACATGTGTGATTCACTATAGAAACGTATTTTTCATTTTTGAAGCTCCTTTAGTATCAGTAATTAGAAGTATCCATGACAAAAACATTAATTAGATTTTTTCCGTATATGCTTTAGTAGTCTAGATTTGTATGGAACATCCAATTTTTCCCTGGGGTTTGTAATCATCAAAAGAAACAAAAACGATTGGTGAGAAGATGAAACTACAGACAGATCTGTATCGTCCATAAAACTGCTCAAATGTCGGCCATTAAAATGCTAAAGTTGACTAGGCTTGCAGACGTAGGAATAGAGTCTAAGTTTATCTGGACTATTAAAAAACAGTGTACAGAAGGGCAAGAATCGGGATGACAACATAAGGTGAAGTCTTCGATATGATTTGGGTTTTCAGTGGGACGGAAGCGATTTAGCCTAGAATTTGACAGCCGTATGACGTTATTTAGGCATTTTTTTATATGCATTATATATAAAATTAAGTTTTGACACCATGTAGTTTATCCCAATTTTGGGGGGCTAATTTTTATATGAATACAAGATTTTTTACTGATTTTTTTTTTTTTTTGATGAATAGTCCTTTTCTATTAATAAAATATTAAAGATACATATTCACAAAAAAGGGGCCGGGGGATACAGAAATCACCCCGCAGATTTTTTACTGATTTTGAAAGTGGGAACATCTTAATAAATATAATTTGAGCATGCCCCATCCCTTTAAATTGTTTGAAAAATAACTGAAAATAATAATAAAAAATTTGTGTAGAATGGAATCTAGTTTCTAAAACTGTAATTTGTTTGAAAATTTAATGAAAAATTTAATGAATGAGTGAAAATCTATCTTGAAATACCACATGTTGGTTTTTGACTAAAAATAGACACACTGATGAGTGTACTTCTAACTTACTTTTTATGAAAATGTTGGAAACGATGGTGTGAGAGGGTTTTTTTGCTCTGCTAGGGTTTAGAGTCGCGTTGCTATTTTGAGCCCTTCTGTCCTTTCAGACTGCATTTACTGCAGGATTTGCCTTAGTATTTATGGCCCCGACCGCCACTAGCCCAGCAGTTGATGTTGGTGCTATTCTGGTGACGGATAACAATGGCGCCTCCAAGCAAGAGACCTCGCAAGTTTGTTCCCAAGGTGTTTCATGAGGTATGTCTCAGCCTGATATTGTTTTGCCCATTCATGAGTTTGATGATGTCTGTTCTTGGCTTGAAACGCATACCCTTATTGGTTACTTTTTGGGTCGCGACCCACCTGAAAATATGATTAAAGATTGGGTGGCGAAAGCCTGGACTCTTCATGGAATCCGCCTAGATGGCATTCAGAGTCTCACCAAGGGTTTTTTTTTGTTTCGCTTTTCCAATCCCACTCATGTGGATGCTATATTTTCCAAGGGGCCCTGGAATATTAGGGCTTCCCTTTTAGTTTTTCAGCGCTGGTCTCGAGACTTTTCGGTCTCTAACGACAAGAAACTCAAAGTCCCTGTGTGGGTTGAGTTTCCTGGTCTTTCTCTACCATGTTGGCCTTTCATGCATGCCATTGCGCAAAAGCTAGGTAGGGTTATCTGTAGTGAGCATGACCGCTTTTTTAACCCTCGACCTCAAAAGAGGCTCTGCATTGAAGTCGACCTCTCTCGAGATCTTAAAGAATCTGTTGAGATTCAGGTTGGCGACACCATCTTCTCTCAGAAGGTGCTCTAACTCAACCTTCCCAACACTTGCTACCGTTGTCAATCTGCAGAGCATAAAATCAAGGATTTCCCTTTGGCAGTGCCTCGGCCTAAACCTCCTCCTAAGGATTCTGGTTCGCGGCCCGTTGAAGCTGGTAAAAAAGATGATTGGGTAACGATCGGCTGCAAGAACAAACAGGCTAAACCTGTCACTTTGACTTCTGCTTTGCAACCACCGCCTCCTGCTGTGGAGGCTCAGGTTGCTTCTCATGCTGAGAATGCTCCTGTTTCAAACCCTGGCCAGAAGGGGAAAGAGATTTTGCATTCGAATACTAACCCTCCTTGGGTTCGCACACCACATGCAGCCTCTGTGATTTCCACTCCTTCCATCTTCTGCCGCTCTCGCAGCCCTGATGGGCGTGCTGAGGTCGCACATGAGGGTATGGCAAAAAAGCACCGAAATGTCTCCATGGAACTTCCTGGGAACAATTTCACTTATTTTCCTAATAGTTTTGCATCCCTTGGGGATGATGATGGTATGGCCGACACTGTTTTCTCATGAAGTACATCTCATGGAATGTTAGGGCTTTGACAAACCTACCCCGAAAGTACTCTGTCAGAGATGTTCATCATCGTGTTAGTAATCTGGATGTTTTATGCCTCCAGGAAGTTAAAATTTTTGGTTTTATGCTTGATGCGGCCTGCAAAATTATTTGGCCTAAGAGCCTTGCTCTTTGTTCTCAGCATGAGGCTGGTCGAGGTGGAGTTGTTACTCTCCTTTCTCCTCTTTGGCATTCTTTTTTAATCAGTCATAGTTCAGATCCCATGCAACGATCTGTTTGGGCCACTTTCATTATTGAGAATCATTCTTTTGGCATAGTTAATGTTTATGCTCCCAATGATGTTGTAGAGAGATCTCACCTGTGGCGTTGGCTTGCGGATTCTCTGCCACCTGCAACTTGGCTCTTCTATGGTGACTTTAATATGGTTGAAGTGGCTTCTGACAAGGATGGCATTCTACCCTTCCAATGGACAGCTGGTGAACGGGAAGCCTGGTATTACATGCGTAATAAATTGGGCCTTTTTGATCCCAATCTTGGTCGCCGCCGAACTGATGGTGTTTGACACACGTGGTCTAATTTTAGAGCCTCCTCTGACAGAATTCACAAACGGCTTGATTGTGCTATGATTATGGCACAGTCTTTTTTCTCTTTTTTCGAAAAACAAGCCTTGTCGGTTACTCCTCTTGTTGATGTGACCTTGTCAGATCACTTCCCCATTCAATTCATTATTGAATGGAAGACAGCTAAGGCACATCCTCCCACCACTCAGTTCTTCTTTAATACTTTCGTTCTCAATCACGCTTCCAGGGTGTCCCACATTCATCGGGTTTGGAACCTTGAGCCTAGACCTCCACATTTGTCTGGCTGGATTCAATGGTGGAATGATGTCATCCATCGTACGACACACTTCTTGCGCATTTATGGTCGACAGCTTTCCATTTACCATCTTCGATCCTATGAGGCCAACACCAAAGCTCTTTGTATTGCCACGGAGGCCTTAGCCCTTGATCCATTCAATCAGACTTTGCAAGTTCAACTTGCTCAGTTCCGTCAACAGAAACAAGTTGCAGACAACTATGTTGCCAAAGGTGCTCAGATCAAGGCTCGACTGCACTGGTTAAAAGTCAGAGATCAAGCCTCTAAAGAATTTTTTGCCAGTCTCCGTGCCCGACAAACCAATGTGGGTATAACCAGGATCCAAGAGGGGCAGTCTCTCCTCACAGAGCTTCTTGATATCTTGCAAGCCTTTGTTCATCATTATGAATAGGTTTTTGCCACTCAGGGATCTTCACCTACCAGCAACCAAGCTCATGTGGATTGCATGGTTGTGGTGCCTCAATGTGTTTCATGATCCCAAAGTGCTTTCTGTGATCAGCTTCTTATCTTCAAGATCTCTGGGAAGCTATTTTTTCCATGGCTGACGATAAAGCTCCAGATTGTGATGGGTTTCCATGTGAGTTTTATAAAACTCTTTGGGATGCCATTGGTCCTGATCTTCATCAGGTTTACCTTGAAGCCTATCACTCCCAATCTCTGGATGATATTATCAATAAAGGCAACATCAAATTTATCCCCAAAGCTGGGGATCCTGAGCATAATTGTAATTGGCAGCCTATTACCCTGTTTAATGTCTCTTACAAGATCATTGCTAAGGCTCTAGCTCTTAAGATTCGCCACATCCTCCCACAAATTTTTAGGCCAGAGAAAACTGGCTTTATTCAATCAAGATATATTCTTGATAATATCATAGTCATTTGGGAAGGTATGGAATGGGCTCGAAAGTCTCAACAAAAAACTCTTTTTCTCAAAATTGATTTTGCTAAAGCTTATGATCGTATTGAATGGCCTTTAATTCTTGCTATGCTTCACGCTTTGGGTTTTGGCCCCAGATTTCTTCAATCTGCGCAAATGATTTTTCAAGATGCCTTTGCTTGCATCACCATTAAAGGCAGACAGTCTTCCACCTTTGGGCTTTTCAGATCCATTCAACAAGGATGTCCTCTTGCTCTTGCCTTATATGCTCTTGCAGCCGAAGGATTTGGCTATTTATTAGCTCATTCTATTTCTCTGGGCCGTGTTCGTGGGATTGCTTTACCCAACTCCACTCAGCAGTTGGTTAATGGCCATTTTGCTGATGATTCCTTTCTCACTCTTGCAGAGGATGAAGAAAATATCAAGGCAGCCTTGCAGTGTTTAGACACTTTATGTTTGGCTTCGAGCTCTTTCATTTAGTGGCATAAAACCTTGTACTACAGACAGTCATCCCATTCTCATCCACCCTGGTTTTCCTAGTTTGGTTGGTCCAGGATCCAGCATGGGGAAATATTTTGGTTTCTTGGTATACCCTTTGCTTTTCAATCTACTTCTACTGATTTATGGAATGTTGTGTTAGCTAAAATTGAAAAGAAGCTTACCTATTGGATTACCAAGCCTCTCTCTCTTACTGGTAAATTTCAGATCTGCTCTAAGGTCTTGGTTGCTACTCATGTTTACTATTCCTCCTGTTGGGCTCCTTCCAAGGCCTCGTACAAGAAACTTGAGAAATTGTTGAGGGATTTTCTTTGGGCTTCTGGTGTAGATCACCATGGATTTCACAGAGTTGCTTGGGAGTTTTGTTGTCTCCCCAGGGCCTCTGGTGGGCTTGGCTTACTTGATACCTAGAAGCACAGCCTAGCCCTTTCTGCGAAGTGGATTGTGCGTTGCCTCTCTGGCAATGAGGCCTAGAAAGTTTTACTTCACCACTGTATTTCTTCGGGGTACCTGTTGCACAAATCGGCTTGGAGAGGAATTGGCTTTCAAACCCTCTTGGTTATGAAACATCTTGTTCAAATCCAAGGTACCTTTGTTGCCAAAAGTATTTGGCATGCCTGGGAGGCAGTTAAACCTTGGCTTCGCTGGGTCGGTAATGGATTCTGTGATGGGCTTTCATTCAATCAACATAATATTTGGTGGTCCCCGCTCTTTGCCCAACAAGGATTTCCTTTGGCCAAAATTCAGGGGATTAGTGTTCTTCATTTTCACAAACGAGGCATCCAAACGCCCAAGGATTTGTTTTCTAGAGCCACCATGAGTCTCCGCTCTTGGGATGATTTTTGGGTTCAGTTCCGGCTCACTCGCCCAGGTCGTCAGACTTTTGATTTGATTGTTTCTTCTATCCCGCCACACCTCCTGCACAAACTTGGCATTCAGTCAGTTAAACCTTGGTGGAAAGATTGGAAATGGTACCCAGATACACCATTTACCAACTATAAGCCCAAACTTGGATACTCGTGGTTGGTGCCTCATTTCCTGATGTTTGAGTCTCTCAATCATCGTTGGCATCTCTCTTCCTCACAGAGCACTTGGAGCTGGCGTTTCTGCACTATTTGGGATGCTATCACTGAACCCAAAATTGCTCACTTTGCTTGGTGTCTTCTCTACCAAGGGTTACCCTTAGGAGCTTGGCTTCAGAACTTAGGTGTGTCTAATCCTAAATGCCCTTTTTGTGGGCATTTTGAAATCATTATGCATATTTTCTGGTTCTATGGTCGGGTCCAGAATTACTGGAATTGGATTCACAAATTTTTTATGCTTTTTTGGCCTGAGCCTTTCTCTTGGCACATGGCTTTGCTTGGTGACTCTCCCAGAATGCCTTCCCAGTTCACCCAGATTTGGCATGCTTTCAGGATCGAGATTTTTTTTTTCCTTAAGGAAAGACCGCAATGCTATTATTTTTTCTCACAGCTTTTTGGATATCAATGTTTCTCTCTATGCTAAGGCATGTTTATGTAATAATGTCATGATGCAGATTCAAGTTCAAGCTGACAAGGTGGCCCTTGAGGTTGCCCAATTATAGGAGTTGCTGCAACATTGGGGTAATGCCCCGTGCACTGTTGCCAGGGTGTTGCCAGATTCTCTCTCTGTTGACCACATGCCACCCCGGGGTCAGCGTCACAGTAGGAGTGCCTCTGCGAGGCGTTCCAGAACACCACGCTCTTGGCATCGCCACTCTGCCTCTCCTCCTGGTAGGAGGCCCTCAACTTTCGGATGGCCTCCTATCCTTGCCTCTACTGCTGCTCGGCCTTCGGCCACTGTTCCTGTGTGGCCTCCCACCCCTTCTGATAAGATCCCCCGCCTGGCCCTTGCAATTTATCCCAGGTGGGAGGAAGGAGAGATGGAGAAAGAAACTGAAGATGGGTGGTCACCTCCCGACCAGACCCCTGGACCCAATGTGTGGGGTAATCCGTCAGATAAAGACCCTCCACCCTCTTCTGCTACTGCTCTCACAGCTTGAGGGCTTTGCTTATAATGTTTTTTTTTTTATGAATAGTTGTTTTATTCCGGCTTCATGCCAAGTGACTTTGCAGGGTGATTTTTTATCCCCCGGGCTTTTTTGTGAATATTGTACTTTGTTATACATATTAATAGTAAAGGCCTCTATTCATAAAAAAAATACACACGCTAACAAAAGAAATTAGAGATGAAGAGCTTAACATAATCAAAATCTTGTTCGATAGCTAATAGAGAGCTTAACAACATCATAGTGTTTTTTCATTTATATTGAAATACATGTAAACCCAATGGAGAGCATGGCCAAAATTGACAGAATTTTGATCATCTTTTCAGAAAACACATCTTTGGGCTTAATTGCATGCCCAAGCCTTTGGGTTCGATGCCCAAGACAAATCCAAGCCTAAGGCTTGGTATTTCTCAAGGTAGAATATTTGGTGCACACTAAATATGACATGTGCCAAATTCAAAAAATGCAACTTTTACGTATGGCTTGCACCAAATATGATACATGCCAAATGTAAAAGTTGTAATTTTCAGTTTAGTGTGTGTCAAATTCAGTGCTAGCCAAAAGTTTTGTTGGAAATTAGTATTTCTCTCTATATCTATCTCTTAATTTGACTAAGTCTTAAAGTTTATGGTTTATGATTGATCATGTCCATAGTTAAGGTTTTACATTACAATCCATCTTTGCCTCCTTCCCTCTCTTATGATACTTCCCTTGAGCTCTATCTTTTCACTCTCTCCCCTCTAGGTTTGTCCCACATGCTCTCCTCTACCTCACCTTCCCTCCTTAATCCCATATCTATCCCTCCCTCCCTCTCTTTGTTTTTCTCTAGATCCCTCCACTTTCTAGTTCATCGCCTCTCCCTCCCTTGTATATGTTTAGGGAACATGGTGTATGATATGGGGTTTAGGGTAGACGATTGATTATTTACGATTTAGGATGCATAGGGTTGACAATATTGCTCATGCATTCATAGTTTCCTCTCTCTCTCTCTCTCTCTCTCTCTCTCTCTCTCTCTCTCTCTCTCTCTCTCATACCTAATACCCAATGTAATACAAAGCTTCCAAAAAAAATTATAATTATCCCTTCACACCCCAAGAATATGGAATGGGTGAAGGACTATCTTTCTCGCATTCAACTAGAAGCCATTTTATTTTTTCCAAAATTAAAATCCTCTTTGTTCAAGAAGATGTCTAAAATCAAAATCCTCAAGGGAGTAGTCTTTTGTCCTGGGCTATAGCATTTAACAACGTGAAGAATGAGGGAAGTGAATCATTTAGTCTCCATCTATTGGCATCCTAGAGGGAAATTATTCTATGGGACAACAAGTGGAAACAAGGGATACTTGATTGCATCCCCTCAACATTTTATGAATCTTTTCTATCTCTTGTGAGGAGTGTAACAATGGATCTCACAAGTAGTAAGATTATATTTATTTAATTACCTCCCCATTAATATTCCTTCTTATCTATAATTTATCATTTTCCATTGGTTGTATGGATTTATTACAAATGCTTATTTTATGCAATGAATTTCCTATAGTTAGTGATTTGGGATCCATAATAAGTAGTTGCAAACCCAAACTGGTGTATGCTTCTATGGGCAAGTAACACTAACTAAAAGGAGATAATTAATGGGTTGTAGAAGAGAAAATGAAAATGGACTTGAGCTATTAATGAGCAATTCACTTGGAGAAATGGACATTCCCATGCTTACGATCAATAGATATATCCTTAATATTTTTATGAGTAATATTATTTTATAATAATTTTATACCTACATGAAAATAGAAATCTAAAGTTTTGTGCTAGATGATCCATAAATATCTAAAAATTGATCATGCATTGAAACACAACTTAACTTGATCCTATAAAGACTTACTGCATGCAAAACAAGCCGAAGGAGGGGTAGCAACGAATAAAACATTCTCGGTTGAAAAAAATCATATCATAAGAACATATTTAACCTAGCTTTGCTTAGAAATGTTATTTATTAAAACAATTGAATCTAATAATACAATTAGTATGTATCAAAATGATACCTTCTTCCATATCTAATAGTCTGTTCTTGCCACTCTGAGGAACTGTGTGAATTAGAATTAAATGGTTCTATAGAAGCTCCCTAAAGAAATCCAAAAGACGTATTTATTTCACAGAAACAATGGGCAATTTGACAAGGTGACACTAATGACAAGAGCCCTTAACTACAAACCCCAAAGCTAAAAAAGGAAAAGGAAATGAACCTATCAATAGCTTGCACAAAGATAACCAAATATGTATACCCAAATAGTTTAACATACAGCTTATACAATGGAAACAAGTTTATAGACAAATGACAAAACAATTACAACACATGAAATTAAGTGTGTAAAATAGGATGATGATGGTTTCCTTCCAATGCCCTCCAAACCTAGTAGTGGTGGCATGCTGATAAGATCTAATTATTCTTGAGGTTTCTAGGAATGAGAATGTTTTATTTGTTTCTATCCCCCATTTGGCTCGGTTTGCATGTAGTAAGTCTTTATAGGATCAAGTTAAGTTGTATTTCAATGTAAAGGTAATTTTTCGATATCTGTGAACTGTAGCACTATAATCTAGATTATTGCTCATATGCAGATACAATTACTATAAAAAGGATACTATAAATAGGAGAGCAACTTTCTTCCCAATAAAAATCCCATAAATAAACTTGGATCCATCTAAAGTATCATATTTTAACTATTTCATTCAAATAGTTATATATAAAAGCTTTTACAAAGGTCAAATTATCTAAGTCTTTGTCATATTTAAGTCTCCAAAAGATTCTTTTTATAAATTTCAAATGATCCTTAGGAGGTGTAGTGTTTATTTCTTGTGCTAATTTTTTTTTAAGGAAGGTCGAGGATACTCATTGGTTGTTCGGTTTTTGTCTTGATGATATGAGTTAGAATGAGAATTACTTGTATCTTGTCGATGTTTTCTTCTTTTTTTAGGAAAGAAATGAATGATCAAATCTTCTTGAAGAAGATTGTGAATAATATTTTCTTGACTTGTAAATCCTAAGCCTTCTTTAGTACATTATAAGGTAGGAGGGTCTATAGTGACTTTTATCCCATATTCCATCTTTCCAAGACCTTGTCCGCTATAGCATTTCTTAGAAATCGTGTTATAACCTAGTTCATGGTATGTCTTTAATTTTGAAGTTGAAAGGATTTCATTATGGACCTTATTTAAACTTGTTGTTTAGGGATGAATAGATGGATGAGGATTAATCTTTGTAGGAAGATTCTTATTCCTATCATCATTTATATCCACATTGCAAGAATGGAAGAAGTATGCTTGTCTAAATCCATGTCTTTTAATGCTATTTTAGGAGATAGATCATGAATAAAATGCATTACATTATCTTGTCTCAAAATATGTTGATGGTTAAGTTAAGATCTAGGAGAATAAGGAGGATCTAGAGTGATAGATGTAATAATATTAAAATGTTTAGCTTGTCCCTCTTGCACTAAAGTATATTTGTGAGGAAAAGATCTATTAGTACTCTTTAATGTTGCATCTCCATAGGAGAGATCATGGATAGGCGTATTGATACTTTCATCATTGAAAAAAGATAGCCTAGTAGAGGTACAAGTGTGATTCATGTTTCAATATCATCTCTAGGATTGTCTTTATCTACATATATTTTATGAGACCTACACATTCCATTAATTTTCTTAAATTTTCTATCATATTACAACATGAAACATAGATACAAGCTTTGAAAATTTATTTATAAGTAGGAAATATCCCTGAAAGCCTTATGATGCAATATGTAAGAGTGCTATGAATGAATACAAGAAACATGAAATGAAACAATCTATTATCCAACTGATGATTTTAATAACTATAACTAAGAAGTAATGTAATCATATGTGAAATATAAATCCAATTAGATATAGTGAATTCCATCATGAGAAATCAAATATGAAAATCAAAAGTATGTAAGTAGAGTTGAGTTTACCAAAATGTAATGGTTGTGAACTAGACTTCATAATTAATGTTATGTAAGTGTATAAATGATATATTTCATAAGTGATTTGAAATGCAACCTAATAGAATCCACACGAATTAGATCTAAAACTAAAAATCAGAAGTAAGCATAAGATACGTCGATTTCACCAAAATGTAATGTAGAGAAATAGGGTTCACTATTTTCAGCATGCAAACTAGGAAACTAAATGTATGTATTCTTTAATAACTATTGAAGGAGAGTGGTTCCACTTGGCTTAAGGGATTTCCCATACAAAGTGAATTAATTTGTCCTTTTTTTGAATGATATTAAAAATACGTAAATTGAATATTGGATCTAGGGATTAAGGTGGAAAATTAAGGGTTCTTGATATACACAACATGTTACAGAACAAACATGTAGACAACAATTATAGATATAGTAAGAGAAGAGAAAGAAGAACCTATATCTAAAATTTGGTCTAAAATTAGGAGCACTACATTGATTGGGGTGAGGATAACCTAAGAATGCAAAATGTGGGTAGAACTGGTGTTTCTAGCATTAGTGTACTACTCAAATATTACCCTAAAAATTCTTCCAAAATTTTTTGGGACTATGTTTCTTAGGGAAACATCCACCTACTTTTTTGGATATGTGAAAGTCCAATCTTTAGGTCTTTTTCTGCATGATTTGATCTTGAATCTGTGCCTCCCAAGCTTGCCACTTACACATACAAAGAGAGGAAAATATTGTGTTGTTGGGGATTTACCTAGGTTAAACCATAGTTTTGGAATTAACCATGTGTGTTACCCTTATTTTTATACCGGTGATTTTTAAACTCTAAACTAATCTTTGCATGTATAATCCTTCCTAGCGATCATGATCTCTCTATGAAGATGATCAAAGAAAATTTCAACACATGGTGTCACACCCCACCAGGGAAAACATATATAAGACTAACTCAAGAGTACCCAACCAAGGTGCAAAGGATCATAAGCAAAGGGTCAAGGGTAGGTTTATTCTTGCGAGAACTTGGTACTATCTTCATAAGAACAACAACAACAACAACAATGATCGAGGATTTTGAGGGCATGCTTGGACCTATGAATTTAGGTGGAGTCGATGCCTAGTACCTGCAAGCCTGCATCGTAGAGAAGAAATACATGTGCATAGATATACATATAAGGGAAGACATTGCAGACACAAGACCAGGATTGATGCATGATATGGACCTCAGCTATGTGAGTAACTACGACTTCATCCCGAATCATGAAAACACATAATGTATATATACACACATAAATAATGTTGCATCATCGTAATTATGTTAGAATCGTGAGCATTGGGTTAGTCTTCATAATAAAATCATATAACCAAAAGATATCCATTTGCTAAATCCATATGCATTGATAATAATAACCATAAATAAATACATCAAAGTATCTAAGAAGCATATCTAGGTCTAACCAAATAAAATATAAACATAAGCATATAGTCCATCCATAAACATATCAAA
The DNA here is from genome assembly GCA_018584345.1 of Thuja plicata. Lineage (NCBI taxonomy): Eukaryota > Viridiplantae > Streptophyta > Pinopsida > Cupressales > Cupressaceae > Thuja > Thuja plicata. The sequence goes on along the minus strand of MU225962.1, from coordinate 2,843,374 downwards.
ATGTCCAATCCTGTAATGAAAAGCATAGTCATCTGAGAGGGTATTACATCCTCCCCCCTAAGATTAGGCTTACTCCTGGAAGCCCGCAAATAGATAAGGATAAGAAGCTCTAATTCTATCAGCATCCTCCCATGTTTCCAAGGCCTCATCACTGAGGTCACGTCAAACCCTTTCCTGATCTATGGTGTGACCCCTGAGGGTCAGTGTCCACTTCTTTAGAATACATACGGGCTCCAAGCCTGCTACCCGTCTGCCACCTGTAAAGCATTCTAGTCCAACACATGAGTCAAATTAGGAATATATCTTCTAAGAAATGAAACATGAAATACATCATAAATATGAGCGAGGATAGATGGCAAGGCAAGTCGATAAGAAACTGGTCCTATACTCTCTAGGACCTCAAAAGGAAAAACAAACCGGGGTGCCATCTTGGAGCCCTTTATGCAATGGATTGGACTCTTTCGCAAATGCACCCTCACAAAAAATTTATCCCCAATAGAGAACTGTATATTAGTCCTATGAGCATCTGCATACTTCTTTTTCCTATCCTAAGTGGCCACAAGATGAAACCTAATCTTCTCAACCTGCTGCTCCATGTCCTACAACATCTCTGGGCCAAGAAGTACTTTATCCTCTAACCGGTCCCATCTCAAAGGTGTGTGGCACAGACTACCATACAAAGCCTGGATTGGGGACATACCGATAGAGCTATGATATTTTTTATTATAAGAAAACTCCACCAAATATAGGTAATCCTCCCAGTGGATCTTCTTATCCATAACATACATTCTTATAATATCCTCAAGTACCTGATTAACCCACTTAGTCTTCCCGTCAGTTTCTAGATGATAAGTCAAACTCAAGTTCAGTTGGGTCCCTAAGGCCCCGTTGAAGGGAATTCCAAAGTGAATATGTGAATATTGGATCTAGATTTGAAATAATCTTCCTAGGAATCCCATGAAATCTCACAACATCCTTCATAAATACTCTGGCTACTGACGCTGTTGTATAAGAGGATTGCATAGGAGAAAATGGGCTACCTTGGTTGGTATGTCAACTATAACCATGATAGAATCATGTCTCTGTGGGGTAATAGGAAGTCCCACAATAAAATCCATGGAAATAATGTCCCATTTCCATTCTGGAACAAGATGAAGTTGAAGGAGACCTGCTGGGTGTTGATGCTCATCCTTCACCCTCTAACATTATAGGCAACTTGCCACATAGTCTTCTATATCCATCTTCATTTCTTACCAATAATATAACTAGCACAAGTCAAAAAAACATTTTCTTCACTCCAGGATGAGCTAAATAGGGTGCCCGATGGCCCTCTACTAAGATAAATATACAAATATCTTCAGATAAAGCAACATAGATTTTATCATACTGACATAGAAACCCATTAGAATCCAAAAAATATTCAGATAAATGGCCCTCTAAGGGCCTTCCTGATTCCAACTCTTCTTTTACCTCATGATACCATGAATCTGAAGTGAGGGCTTGCAGAATTTGGCTCCCTAAATCCATGCTATGAGAGAGAGCTGACAACCCATTCCTGTGCCTACTCAGGGAATGGGTCACAAGATTTTTTTCCCTTGGATATATTTAATCTCAAAATTATATTTTCATAATAACTTCATCCATCTACGTTGTTGAGCATTGAGGTTAGGTTGAGTGAAAATATACTGAAGTCTACGATGATTTGTATGGGGCTCAAAATTGTGACTGAACAAAAAGTGCCTCCATTTTACTAATGCATGGACAACCACTTCTAACTTAAGGTCATGAGTGGCCTAGTTAAGCTCATGGTCCTTTAGTTTTCTAGACTAATAAGTAATAACATGGCATTCCTGCATTAGGACTGCCCCAATCCCTGCAAGTGAAGCATCTATACAAACTACAAAGTTTGTTGAGGGTTCTGGAACTGTCAAGATCGGAGCACATGTCAAATTTTATTTTAAACACTGGAAGGCTACCTCACACTTATTTGTCCACCAAAAATCTTTCCTTTCCTCTTTAAGGAAGTGATGCGGTGCGCTATTCAGGAGAATTCCCAGATAAACTGCCTATAATAACCTTCTAGCACCATGAAATTGTGGACCTCAAAGACATTAGTGGTATTTTTCCACTCTAACATGGCTTGAATATTCATGGAATTAATTGCAATAGCCTCCCCCAAGATAACATGCCCAAGGTACTTGACCTCTGTCTAGAAGAACTCACAAATCAATCCAAATAGGTTCTGAAAACCCCATTCATCAAACTCATGAATACTGAGGGAGCATTTTTAATCCCAAATAGTACTACAATGAACTCATAGTGACCATACCAGGATGGAAAGTTGTACAGTGGATATCTGCCTCATGAATCCTTAGTTGGCGGTACCCTGATTTAAGATCATTTTTTAAAAATAATTTTTCCCCATTCATTTGATCAAATAGGTCATCGATACAAAGCAAAGGATACTGATTCTAAATAGTGACTTTATTGAGCCAATGATAAGCAATGCATAATTTGAGAGAGTCATCCTTCTTCTTTACAAAAATAACTGGGGCTCCCCAAGGGGAAACACTGGGTCTGATGAACCCTTTTCCCAAAAGTTCTTCTAATTACAACTTAAGTTCACCAAGTTCCTGTGTGGTCATGCAATACGAAGCCTTTGAGATGGGTTCTTCTCCTGGAACCAAATCTATACAAAAATAAATGTACCTTTTGGGAGGCATTCCAAGTATTTCCTTTGGGAATACATCTGTGAATTCCTATAATAAAGGGTGATCAAGTGTTACACTTTTACTTTCCCCTACATCCAGGTCATTGACTGAGACTACAAACAACTGGCATCCCTTACGCATGCACTACTTGAGTTGTATTGTGGATATCATGTGGAGGGAGATGGGTTATTGGACCCAAACAATCTTCTTTTTCTCCCCTAAATCATCTACACACTAAATGTTCTTATCTCTACAATCTGTGATGGATTTCTAAGCATCCAACCTATCCATATCAAGAACTACACCATAAGAGCCTAAGAGAAACACTTGGAGATCTACTAAGGTGCTGAAAGGTCATAGACCCAACTTACAACTCTGAACATAGGAATCTGAGGCTACTTTTTCTCTAGAGGCTAGTTCAACCTTTCACTTATCTCCTTGCCTAACTGTCGCCAGCCCACACTACTCAACTAGAGAAGGAGAAATAAAGGAATTTGTAGCTCCATAATCAAACAAGATAGTGGTAGAAATACCCCCTAAAAAACCTGAGGTCTTGATGAATGTTGCCTGGTGTTCTTCCTACCTATGATCTAAATTAGAAAATACTATGTGAGATCTGCCTGTGTCACCCACTATGGGTTCTAAAGCAGCATGTCTATAACTAAATGTTGGTGTTGATTTCTAAGGTCAATTAACTACAATATGACCATGTTGCCCACAATAAAAGCATCCTATATCTAATAAAATTATTCCCCGAGGAAGGGGTATTGGACTATTGAAAACTACCTCAACTAGAGAATTATGTTGTGTGCTCTAAGTTGGTTGAGAGTTTGGATAAGGCTTGTTGCGCTACCAGTTATAGGGGTTGACTGAATGAGACCCACCATTTCTGTTGTTTTTATGAAATTAATTCCTTTGGTGATTCTGACTACCTTTGGATGAAGAAGGGTAGTTTTTGGGACCTGGTGCCCCATGGGACTTATTCTCTTTGTATCTAGATCCTGATTGGGGAGAATTACCTCCCTGGGTGCCTATATGACTTCCTAATCCCAAGGCTACATTCTACTCTATGATACGAGCCTTAATGACTGCTTCATTAACTTTCTGAGGTTAGAAGACTCCCACACTGCTAGCTAAACGACCATTGAGACTTCTAGGGAAGTGTTGGGTGAGCATATGTTCATCATCTTTATACCCTCAGTACAGCTTGAGCTCATAGAAATATCACTCATATTCATTAACTAACATAGTTAACTATCTCAAATTGTGAAATTCCTCTACTCTACCCTGTCTCCAGTGGTCAGAAAAAAATCAAGCTTGAAAGAGCTCTAGGAATAGTTCCCAAGACAAAGTAGATATATCAGTGTGAATTTTCTCTTTATATGTTTCCCACCAAGTTGATGAAAAATCCCTTAAGTGAATAACTGCAAACTAAGCCTTAGTGTTACTGATGTAGGGGTGCATGGTATAAAGTCTCTCCAAATCAAGTAACCATGTCTCAGTGATGGATTTTCCCTGAGTTCCCTTAAATGGGGGAGGCCTAGCTCTAAGGAGGTCCTATATTTGATTAGCACACAGAGTGTCCTCCTCACTTGCCTGGTTACTCCTCCTAGGACTCCATTCTCTTCCTCCATCTTCATGATGAGAGACATGAGACTCACCTCGATGACTCCTATCCTGGCCTACATCTAACCTCTGCAATATCTATTGTAATATTTCCTACATTTGTACCCCCTCAAAACCCCTCATGTGACTCTCAGACCATTCACCTCTACCTTTCGACTCAAAATATTCTTCTTCATGAGAAATTTCATGGTAAGATCTCAGAGGGGTGTCCTAGGCATCTCCCCTTCTTCTACGGGTAATAAGAGGCTTCTTGTCAAAAGAAAGGAGAGTGATGAGTATAAGGGTCCTAAGCCAAGCTCAGGGTTCTAGGTTTCATCATTAATGAGTGCAACTTGAATTTATGCTTAACGAGCCAAAATTCCCAGAGTTTTAGTGTGGAAACCTAGGGCTCTGATACCAAGATGTCATGCCCCACCAAGGAAAACATATACATGACTAACTCAAGAGCACCCAACCCAGGTGTAAAGGATCAAAGCTAGGTTTATTCTTGCAAGAACTTGGTACTATCTCTGTAATAAAAATGATCGAGAATTTTGAGGGCACGCTTAGGCCTGTGAAGTCAAGTGGAGTCAATGCCAAGTACATGTAAGCTGCATCACAAAGAAGAAATACATGTGCATATATGTACATATAAAGGAAGACATTGCAGACAGATGACTGAGATTGATGCATCGTGTGGACCTCAGCTATGTGAGTAACTATGACTTCATCCTTAATCATAAAAACACATCATGTATATATACACATAAAGCATGTAGCATCATCATAATGAGCGTTAGAATCTTGAGCATTGGGTTAGTCTTCATAATCAAATCATATAACCAAAATATTTATATTTCCTAAATCCATGTGGATTGATAATAATAACCATAAATAAATACATCAAAGTATCTGAGAAGCATATCATCATCTAGGTCTAACCAAATGAAACATAAACAGAAGCATATAGTTCATCCATAAACATATCAAAATGTCCAATCCTGAAATGAAAAGCATAGTCATCTAAGAGGGTGTTACACATGGTCAGATGGTTAGTGGTTAAGGTATCAAAGTTGAATATGACACCAAATTCCCAACAATGAGGAGATTCAAAAGTGACCCTGATCAAAAGTGTAAAAAGGCATTTAGTAATTTTAAGAGTATGTGAGTAATAAAAAAACAACTACTTAAGGAAAATGTGAAAGTGATTATGGTTATAGTATTTGTAAAAACTCACCAATTGAGCCTCATAGAGTTTAGAGTGATCAATATGTTATTCCCTGCATACATGTCCCTACATTTTGTTGGCAAAATGTTGGGTCCCCCTTTTTCTCTTTTGGTTCTTCCTTTTGTTTCTTTTCAGCCCTTTTGCTTTCTCTGGCCTTTGCCTCCGCACGACCGTTGTTGTCGCCTCCTTTTGGTTTTCAACACTTCGGGACCCGGTCCCATAGTATTTTTTCCTTCATTCCAACTGAATTCCAGACCCCGGGATTCTTGTGTCATTACTTCCTCTTTAGTTGGAGGGTGTCGTCGTGCGGGATCACTGGGCTCAAAGTCTGGAGGTTTTCCTTTTTCTCAGGATTTGAGGACGAATCCAAGGGATATAAATTAAGCTTTGCTTATCATTGTTACACTTACCGTAAACAATTTACCCTCGAAGCAAATAAGAGCAAATTGTGTGATTTAACAGTGAGCTAAGAGCGATTTGCTTTGAGTGATTAACGATTGATTTGGAGTTCAGACCTGTGCGTGTTTCAATATATCCTATAGGGTTCTTGATGTGTTCATGGGTTTTGAAGAGTTTTTTGTTTGCAGAGAACCTCATGTACCCTTCCTTCCACCTCACTGGTTTTTAGCTAGGTCCTTCTAGCCCTTCTCTTTCCTTTTTTTGGTTTGCACTTTGTTCCTTTTGGGGCCTTGTTTTCTTTGTGTTCTAGTCTTCATCGTCGTCTCCTGTTTGTGGGATGGCTCTGCAAGAGGGTTGTCTGCCCTCTGTGCATTTGTGGATAGTGTAAAATAATTTTAGATTTATGTAAGTCTTTGTAAATTTGTAGGTAGTGGTTTGTAGGTTAGTTGTAATTTTTTTTGCGCTTGTGGGTAGCCTATGTAAATATCGTTCTTCGACCTCCTGTTGATAGTTTTCATAGCGTGCAGTTTTTGTGTAGTTGTCTGTAAATTCATGTACATGGTCTGTACATTCCTTCGAGTCCTACCCATCCCATGACGATCTCACCATGCTCTCTACATCATTTAATCAAATTCAAGCTTGCCCGCCTAGTTTTTGCTGGACTCAAACTCGTCACCTCGCATATTCGAGTTGTGGCCTTTCTCTCTCCTCCATCACTTCAACATTAATGGAGGATTAATTCCCCATGAACGAGAATTTAAAACCATCCCAAGTGGCATTCACTCCATTCATGTTAAGACAACTATCACAATAAATTCCATAACTTTGTTCATTGCATGACCACGTGACAACCCATGTCAGCCTAGTACGGTGAATTACTCGGTCATTTCAATAATGGTCAGTTTCTCCAGACTCTAGGTTCTGCGTAATCCCAAAGCCTTCATCTCATTTTCCACATGGACCAGAATCCTCAGGACCCCCATGTATTGATCAAATTTTAAAGAAGTTATTTTGTTTGTTGCATTTCTGGAATTAGATATAAAATAACATATTCTCGAGGATAGGTGTGAAATGGCGATGAAATACCTGGAACCCGGGAATATATTATATTTTATTATTTGTATTAATAGTTGTTCGGTCTTGTAGGCTTTGAATAACTCATCAAGCAACATATCTGAAGTATATTCCCCTCCCGGAAGTTCAGAACTCCCATCCACTTAAACAAGGGCGGCCACCAAGACAAGTGCTGAGAAAGCATTGGAAACGCTCCAAATGACATCAAAATATCTAAAGGATGGTATCATCATGGGATCCAAGTTGGATTTCAAATTACAACAAATCACCAACAATGGAGGTTAGAGCATGGGCTGAATTGCAGGGCCTTGTAAGGATAGTGTTCAATCAGTGCATGACCGGAGACAATATGGAAAAGAACGTGGCCGCCTCCGGCATAATAAAAGTTGCCTACTTCCCTAGCTCTATGTAGGCCCCGGAGCTGATTCTTACCTTGGAAAAACATTACAACACAACCATCTAGGTTGTTATGCTTTTTGCTTACCTTATTTTGGGCTACCCAATGCCCATAGTGTCCCTCAAAGTTTCCACTTTTTCTTTGGGACTGGGGATCCCCCATTTTTCTGATTCTATCATTATTTCTTGGGCCATGTCACTGCAGGAGTTCAACAATTTTCAACAGGCTTCCCGGCATCACCTTAACACCCATTGGATGAAGACTCTGAAGAAGGATTAAAAGAAAATGAAGTTGGAGATCCCCACATAGAATTCAAATAATGCATACAAGAGGGGATCATCTTCCTATGCTGAGTCTTTAGGGAACCACATGCCTGAGACTTTTCAGTCTAGATGTACTACTTTCTGAACAACATCACCACTAACGGGAAAAAATTTCATTGCGCAACCATTATTGCCAATCATGTGGACTACCAGCTGAACAAAGTCAATGAGACATCTAAGTTCCATATGAATTCTTATTTTCTATGGGCACTAGCACAATAGAGATCCATAATTTGGGGTTTAATTATAGTGGGTATCCTTGGGATAGGGCCCGGCCAGAGTGCTCCTTGGGATTATTTCCCCCATATTCAATGGGAAGCCAGCTTCCCCAATTTCTGTCGAGTAAATGATACCTTCATTTACCACAACATTTTAACACCCACTCGGGATACCAATTAACAATTTTTAAAGGAGGCCATGGCCTTGGTAAGTTCCTACAACAATTATTTCATTCAATTCCAATAGGATTCATACATTCTGGTGACCAGATTCTCTGGCAAGCCCTACCTATTGCCCAAACATTGCGGGGATATGATTATTTTATTGGAATACTGCAAAGAGATCCTGGAGGTCCATACTTATTATGGCCTCAAGAAGGTTACCACCATCCCTTTCTTGATCACTTATGGGAATTACACTTGTAGCGGCCAAAGAGGCCGACAATGATTTGAAAATTTTGGGGCTGGCAGAGTTCTACCTGGCGGAGAAATTTTGATCTGCTAAACAAAATAAATCAAGCATTACCTCAGGCATCATCACTCCATGAGCCTCACATGGAGGATTTTTGGGTGGATTGCCAAGATGAATTCAAAGTTTGGAGTCAGCATTATGTGAGAATAACAAAAGGTATGATGAAGCGCATTGGCCTCCGGACCTTTCCAAAGGACTTCTTAGATAGCGGGCCTGTGGAGGACCCAAAATATAAATCTAAAGGGATTGATAACATGGCTCTTCCTTTGGTGAATTGGGACACCCCAAAAATTTTGACGATAGAGAATATCACTAAAGATATAGTGAAGCGCAGTCACGCACATTTTTCACGGGTATATAAAAAGAGCACCCGCCGAGATGGTCCATTTTTGTGGGAGTCCACTTCTGGCTCCAGAACGTCAGGGCAGGGCAGAGACAAAGGAAAAAAAAAAGATAGTACCCCGGCCCTAGTTCCATCCCTGACTCTAGTCCCTTTGATGGAACAAATTAGTGTCTGACTGGATCATCTCGATGGCTGGGCAAAATAGTCAGCGTCAGACTTTCCCTTGGTCTCGGGGCTGCTCCAGCTGGATCTGCCCTTCCCTCAAGCTCCCCTTCACTCGCAACACTCATGAGCCAGGCAACAAAGATGAAGGATGAGGGTGTGACTATTCAGGATGTCAGGGCCCCATTACAAACAAGGAGAAGGAAACAAAGAATAGACAATCCACCATCAAGCAAAGATGCAAACGCCGGACTATCGGGCAGTACTCCAGTGGAGCTCATCCCTTCCTCCCCCAAACTAGAAAATCCTCTGGATGCCTCCCATCCCTACAATAAATTCTATGATATCTTTCAAACTGATGACCTTGTAAATTTTTAGGTAGATGTGGAGAGGGTGGTGGAAGAGATCACCACACAGGAAGTAGAGATTATCCCTGGGGAAGGGGAACGACAAGAAAAAGTTGTCCTAGAAAAAGAAACACAGGAGTAGGAACAAGAAAACACACTAGATGTGGAAGAGACGCCGATCCTAGGGACTGAGATAGAAGAGAGGCAGGTACAAGTTGAGCAATTAACTACGACTAGGGAAACCATACCTTCGGGAACAACCATACCCTCAGTCATCATTCTCCAAATGCCTCCAGACACCCTAGGTAACCTGTTACCTCAAGATACAACATTTGGAAAGGTGGTCCCCGCAGCGAAGCAATCAGACCCAGGTCGGACACCTTCACCCCCTCCAGAAAATAGGCCCCTAGAGGAGAATGTCCTGGCAGAGAATGTCGAAGGAACGCAGCAGTAGCAGGATGTGGGGGAAAACCCCAAAAATATGGATATAGATACCATAAGTGCTGGGGAAGGCACGAACCCCAAAACTAAAAATGTAAATACCAATGAGGTGGGAGAAGCAAGAAATCCCACGAATAAAAAAAAAGAGTCCACAGTGACCACAAATGTTGGGGAAACACAAGAAGCCCTCGAAGAGGACCCAAGTATCCAAGTCCTAGCAATAAGACCGCTCGTGCCACCATAATGGCTAGTGGAATCAAGGAAGAGAAAGGCCCCGATGGCAGTGAGAGTCCCTCTCTCTCTGGCTAAGATGATGGCTCAAAATCAAGATGCCCACAAGCCTAAGAAGGCTGAGACCCTCTATAACATTCAGACTGGTCTGGGAGGAAATACCATTGTGGTAGTAGTGACACCTCCCCTAGATAAAGAAGAGGCAGTAGTAGGAGCTACAGATTACACCATCACAGAAGTCCCTCTAGGGAGAAGAGATAAACTGGGGGATCTGGACCTGTTAAGTGAAGCAAGTCGGGCAATTCAGGCCCGGTATGAAAAGGAAACATAGAAGATGAAGGAGGCAAAAGAAACAAATGCTAATCTCCTTGGGCTTCTTGCAGAGCTGACACAACCATTGGCTATGATTCCTCTGGAGGCCTCCACATCTAGAACACCACTCCTACAGGGTTATATTGATGCTCTAAGGACAATGAAGAAGAAAGCGCATGCTGTGGATGAATGGATAACGGAGATGGGTATTTTGGGAGATGATCATTTCGGGTTCCTCTGGGTCCAACACTCCAGACTTGGTCTTAAAGTTTAGACAAGCAAGTAAATGGTAGCGGCCCTGAAGGATAAAGTCACGGTGATCCAAAATTCATTAAATTTATATGTGGTATTCATAACAAGGGTTTTGGGGGTCAATCCTTTTCGTACCGAGACATGCACTCTGGTGGATTTTGTTTTGAGTAAATTTGATAAAATAATGGAGGCGTGGTTCCTGTCCTCCAAAGATTTTGATGGAGCAATGATGTCACGTGTCACCCGTATTATGCTCCGGGCACACGATGCCATGAATGTGGCTATAGAGTTTAAGGAAGGTGCTAGAGATGTGGGCGACCAGTTGGAGGCTTCCAACGACCGCCAAGAATGCATTAAAGAGATAGACGAGGAGGAGATTCTCTAGATTTTTGAGGCATTCTAAAAATATAAGGAACAGTGAATTCTTCCGGTCTCTAGATATTCCCACTAGCAAGGCAAAGTTTTGAATATATGTTATTTTTTGAGCATAAGCTCCCAAACTCTAGAATTCTAGCTCCCAATTTTGTATTCTTTTGCAATAATCTGCGTCAAGGTTCCCGGGAGCCGACCAATCGCTATCAACAATTAATAATGGTCAGAGTGCAGGTGATCCAAAAAATGATAGATTGGGAAAATGGGATGGTTCTGACAGGCATCTTCTTATTCCCTCAAGGCGTCATTCTCGCATTTACTACCTGGTGCACATTGAAGACAGGGAGACGCAATTAGCATTAATGAGGCATATGGCCTAAGTTATCGAGATAAGCAAGTTCCCTTTATCAATACCATGGCTCTCTTCTCTAGGATGATTCTTCTAGATTTCTCCCCTTTCTTATTCTTCCATCTTTTCAGAACTTTGTACATCCCAAGATGATTGTAAGAGGTGCAGGTAGTACCGGCCATAGATATTGTATTTTATTTAGCAAGTGTACAGGTAGATTAGGTCTAGTCTATGTTTAAATAATAAGACCGATGCCTTAACAAGGGTCAGAGAAATTGAGAATTTTGTTGTCCAGTAGTAATAGCAAATAGCATTCTTAGGTTCATTGCAATTAGAAGTTTACTTTCAGTCTGTTCTCAGTAGCTTAATGCTCCCTTGGAGCCATGAATGTACTCGCCAGTGATGCTGGAATCGTTTCAAGTTAATGAAAGAAGGAAGAACAACTTGTGGCCCTACATTATTTGTTGTTTTGATCTCCAAAGTTAATGAACATATTCTGTGTTGTATGTATTCTTATGTCCTTCACTCCGGTGTTTTCATTTAGTTAAATGATATTATCTCCCTTTTCTATTGAATGCATATGAATCAATGATTCCTTGTGTATCCTATATTTAGCGTTGTTTCCCTGCATTGGAGCATTGTTGATGTTTGAATATGTATTGCATGAATATAAGTAGAAGTATACTCTAACTCTGATCTAGCTTTTGTGATTTCTTTGATAAATCTAAGATGCTTACAGGAAGTTTTGAAATCCCCAGAAGTGGTGAGTAAAAACCAGCTATCCCCTCAAACAACAGTCACCTGCCCAACTTAGCTCCCCCGCACTATTGAGACCTGACTACCAGGTGATTGGAGGCTAGGAAAATTCATTCTCCGAAAAACCTCTACAAGCAAAGTTGTCCGGTACCCGGTGACAACTCATCCCCAGTTGGTGGAGTTGGTCACAAAGTCCCGTCAATAAAAAATGGTGCTAGAAGGAGGGTATGAGCTCATTTGCCCCAGAAGATTTCAATTTCACACCGCCTAAGGGATCCCCAAGTAGTAGTTTTAGGAATTAGGCTTTCCATGGGATAGGGTCATTTTCGCCCCTATGCTTTGAAAGAGTCCTCCGATCGACCCTTGATCCTGGAGAGTTTGTAGAACTTGGGCCTCCTGTCTGAAGAAAAAGGACCCACCAAACGAGACAGTCATTGAATTTTCTCTGGGATCTACCACACCCCAGAATACCCAAATCCCTTAGATAATCTTGGGGACTCACGTCCACCCAATCCAAAACCAAACAGTCTCCATGGCTACCCACTTCAATAATACCGGGTCCCCAATGGGGCAGTTTCTCGATGCTACTAACAATCTTCCTCCGCACCCGGAGAAGATTTTCCCCAAATACGAGCATCTAGGTCCCTGAACTACAGAAGAAAACCTTCAAGCCTACAAAGATGCCATGAATAGACACTAGATACAACATCAAGATGTAACGTAGATGTTTCCACTATCCCTAGGATAGAATGAGCTAAATTGGTATTTAAACTTGCCTACCAACTCCATCAATAGTTGGCAGGATATGGAAGACGCCTTTCTAGCGGCCTTACGCATTCACGTGGACCCATCTTGGTCCCACATCCAATTCATTTCCATCATAAAGGAAACAAATGAGCCTCTCCCTACCTTCAATCATTGGTTCCAATGGGCTTTGAAGTAGTGCACATGCCCTTTTATCCCTTCCTGCTAGGCCTGAACATCCAAGGCAAAAACCTGTATAATTGCCTTATGGATTCTGGTGCTTCGGGTAATGTTATGCCCTTGTCCATTTTCCAGAAGCCCAGAATCACTCCAATACCCTCCAAAGGCATAGTAGTCCAATTGGAAAAAACTATTGTGAAGATGGTTGGTGACTTGAATAACATCCAGATTCAGCTCATCCAGGATCCCCAGGTATCCAGCACCATCGATATCCAAGTGGTTGACATCCCCGAAACCTACAAGATGTTATTGAGTTGAAATTGGTCAAAGGCCCTTAAGGGGTATTTCTTGACATACTTCTCCCACCTATGGCTCCCCTGGAAAGGGAAATCAAATCAGATCCGGGTATAAAGTGAGCCTAGAATGAAACAAGCCCTTACCAAAGTTGGGAAGGTAAATGAAATATTTATCTCTGAATCCTCGCTTGGGGTATATCAACCGTGGGAAATCCTAATCTTTGACTTCATCCCCAGTGGTACCTTCCCTAGGGAGGATCCCATAATCACTCAGAGGATTCAATATCTGGATGCAAAGCTGAAATGTGAGGTAGACTTACAAGGTAGCAAGGCGACTCCGGCCACCCTCTTGTCTAGCACTTGGTGCTGGGTATATTACCAAAAACACTTTGAACTAGAGAGTGAGCCCTGTATTTTCACCGCTACCCATTAAATCACCAATCTCTAAGAGAAGAAGCACAAAGCCAGGTTCCCTAGACCAAGCAATCCACCCATTGGCACACTTGAAGTGTCCCTCATCTAGGAACCCGAACCAGAAGATTCTCTAGAGAAAATTCTCACCTACACACCATCCAAGCCAGAGGAATCACCTAACAAACCTCCCAAACCCAAAACCAATCCAAAAGACACTTCACTTCCTCAGCCCCATAAAACTAACAATGATTTTTGGATCCCGAAGTTTGATGGGTCCCGGTCCAAATTGTAGAAACTGATAAATACAGCTTCGACTTCCAAGACCAATCTGCATGCAAAATACCTGTTACAAAGAATGAAACAAAAGATAGAAAAAGTAGAAACCCTTCTGTGATCAAAATGTGAGAGCTCAAAATCTATTCAGAGAGTATGCAAAAAACAATTACAAGTATTCAACCTTAAAGGTGAATGAAACCCTAAAAAGGGGAAAAAGCTAACCTAAGAGAAAGCTTAAGTGAAAAATAGAGTACGACTAACTTAATAATTAATATCAACATGATATAATTAATAAGTGAGGAAAACTATGTACTCTAACACACCCCTTAAGTGAAGCTCGGGAGGTAAGCTAACCTAGCACAGCTATGAAAGCAGGAAAAAGGGTCATGACAACAAGGCCTGATCAGGTACCCAAAACAAGGAAATCTCTGTAAACCGAAGACAAAGGAGAAAACCCAGTGGGAAAAACTCCTCTCCAAAAAGAGATATAAAAGCAAGCAAAAGACAAAGGATGACTTCAAGAGACTCTCTCAAAGCCATGAGTACAATGCATGCTACCAACCCCCCCGTGAGAGAGGGTCGAGGCTCCAAAGCCCCCCAGAATTAAAGAACCCCTGGATCAATGAGAAAACCACCATGACACCAATACAAAGGAGTGAAAGGAAGTGAGCACTGAAGAGGTAACCTTGAAAAATGAGGTGTCACTGGAAGGCTGAGTTGATTCTCAAACAAGAAGACATGAGGATCCTAAAATGGAATCCCCAATGCAAGTGGTATGACAGGTGTGCTGACACTATCATGAGAGAGGAGATGAGTGTCCTCTATAGAATCCTCAACAACTGCACCTGGTGGCTCGATGAATTGAGATAGAGGGTCTGGCAGTGCTGAAGAAGAGTCCTGTTGTAGAGAAAAAACCTCAACAAGATGTGGTGTGGCAGTCAGAGCAGTGGTCTCAGGAACAACACAGAGGTTCAAGTGACCGGACTGTACCACAAGATGCTCTCGTAGAAGAGGAGAGTTGTGCTCCGATGATGGAGATGGTGGACCAAAGTGAGAAAAGGTGTAGAGACAGGTGGAATGATCAAATGTCCCTGTAGCAACAATGCCACCTATCACACTATCCCAAATGAAGATTGAATCTGGTGTGAACGCAAATTTCTTCCCTGATCCACTGTGTGTAATCTGGTAAATCGAGAGAAGGTTTGCAGATAGAGATGGAACATACAATACATCATTGAATGTGTCATCCTGAATGCATACAGAACCTTGCCCGCAGACTGGCATAACAGTGTTATTTCCCATGAGAATGTGGGGAATGGGAGAAGCCTCAATAGAAGAGAAGATCTCCGGAGAAGATGCCATATGGTGAGAAGCACCAGAATCCAGTATCCAAGGGACCTGGGAAGGGAATGCAACAGAAGCCCGTACTGCATGACCCTGTCCAAAATCCTATCCAGATGTCGAAGATGATGTAGAAGACTAAAAAGTAGACCCCTGTGAGGTGGAAGAGGATGGAGAGGAAATAGCGCTCTTTTGAAGGAGAGCTTGTAAATCTACAATCTATTTCTCATAGCCATCAAATCTCTTCTGAAAACATTGTGACTCATCATGGGGCCCCTTCTGACAATAGGAAAAAGTAGGGTTCTGAGTCTTCTTTCTCTCCTTCTTAGAAGAAGATGGTGGGCCAGTAGAGTGCTGAGAAGAGGAATCAGATATCTGCTTCAGCTTCAGCTTCTGCGTATCCTGAGATGACTGGGCAAGCAATTCCTGTGACTGTGAACCTGTAAGAGAATCCATCTGACTGAGCTTGGACTGCTCACGAGTTAACCTGTCACAGAAGGTCTCAAAAGAGGGCATAACATGACGTGCACCCAGTGCATCCATAGTGGAGTAGAAGGTAGAAGTGAAAATCTGATAAGGACCATGAAGCTTTGAGAGTATCAGGAAGATACACTCATCATCTGACTTCGTCTTTCTGGCAACCTGTAAAATAGATCGAAGAGACTTGAACTTCATCAGGAAGTCCTCAATTTTGGTGAATGATTTAGGTACCAAGGAGGTGAACTCTACATCTATCTGGAGGACCCTGAACTGATTCATTGTGCCAAACAAGGTGGAAAACTTGTCCCACATATCCCTGGGTGTGGTCAGACCATCCAGGTGGAACAACAACCCATCTGAAACATTCAGGTCAATGAGGCCCATTGCCTCATCCATCCTATTCCTGTGCATAAGAGCCTCATAAGGCCTTAGTAGAATAGGCTGAGCCACATCTAGGTAGGACCATAAACCTCATGACATGAGGATTCTGGTCATTTGTCGCTTCCATGTGTGGTAGTTATGTGGAGTTAGAATGGTAAAGGATGTGTCTGACATTGAGAGAATCAGACGGAAGAAGAAGGGTCTCTCTGAATTAAAAATGTAGAAAGAAATATGCACCCCCACACACTATCAAACTAACTCCCATACACAACAAAAAGAAGAAAATGGAAAAATCAGGGAATGAGACCTAGGTGAGAGTGACGGGCTCGAAAAGAGCTTTCTGATGATATATAGAAGTTGAACATCCAAGTCTGTATGAGCCCTGTAGAGCCAAAAAGGCATAGGTACCCCCAAAATACAAGGTCACTAGAAAAACACAGTCCCGACAATAATTTTGATGGTCGTATGCCCCTCACGGGACATCCAGCTGGGCGGAGGTGGCCGGTGGGCGGCGATGCCGGTGGAGGTGGTAGCCGGGATGGGTGGCGCGGCGATGGCGGCAGGGGCCGGTGGCAGCGCGGTGGCAGGATGGTGGCGCGCGGGCCAGGGGCGGCGCGCGGGCTGAGCGCCGGTGACATGCACAGAATAACACTAGAGGTGTTAATTTTAAATGCTTTTTTTGATTTTTTTGCAAAAAAAATTGGATTTTTTTAATTTCCATGCCCGTACGGCCCTAGTAGGGCAAACAATTTCTCCCAGATGCTCAAGAGGCCAAATAGGTTGTGTTTTATATGGATTCTGGGGTTTTTGGGCCTTTTGGACGCAACCGTGAGGTTAGTTTTTGCCCAAAGTGCACCAAAAAAAATGAGACTCCCTAGATCAAATAAAAATAATAGAAAAAAGTAGAAAAAAAGATGCTTGATCCACAGCTTCAAAGGAACTCGAACAAGTAGCAGCAGAATGGCTCTGATACCATGTAGAAACTGATAAATATAGCTTCGACTTCCAAAACTAATCTGCATGCAAAATACCTGTTACAAAGAATGAAGCAAAAGATAGAAAAAGTAGAAACCCTTCTATGCTCAAAATGTGAGAGCTCAAAATCTATTCAGAGAGTATGCAAAAAATAATTACAAGCATTCAACCTTAAAGGTGAATGAAACCCTAAAAAGGGGAAAAAGCTAACCTAAGAGAAAGCTTAAGTGAAAAAAAGAGTACGACTAACTTAATAATTAATATCAACATGATATAATTAATAAGTGAGGAAAACTATGTACTCTAACACAAACAAGGCTGCGGGGCTGGAGTGGAATTAATCAACCCGCGAGGGAAATCCTTCCTTGCATCCTACATATTGCATTTTTCCTGCACCAACAATGTCACAGAGTATGAGGCTTTAGTCCTCAGACTCTTGTTCACTTTGAGAAAAGGGATCACCCACCTCTGAGAAATGGGTGATTTAGAGCTAATCGTAAAATAGATCTGGAGCCAGTACACATGTCATGATAAAAGGCTAGCCGCATACCGCAATCAGGCATGGAGCTTAATCGAGGATTTTGATGATTTTGGCATTGAACTTATCCCGTAGAAATTTAATTATGTTCCGGATGCCCTCGTTGTGCTTTCTAGTACCCTCAAGCCGATGGCTGGTTCCCGGCTCTAGAGATTCTCTATTGAAATGGTCCCCACCCCGTCCATCCCAGATAATATAACACACTTTCAATTTTTTGAAGATGACCAACACATTTTTGCCTTCATGGAAAATGTTGGCGTCTTTGAAGATTAGATCATGGAAGAAACTGATCATGACGATATCGGGAAAGGGGAAGAAGATGATGGGATCATTGACCTACCTACCAACACCATTCCTAAGGGGATGGTTGCTCTAGAATGAATCTTTGATTCGAACCCCTAGGGCCGAGACAAGATATCATCCTCCTCTTAAGGAGGAAAATATAAAAAGGTTAACATTGGTAAAGTTGATGAAGAAAAGTTTGTCTACATTGGTACCTCCTGCTCCCCAGAGGAGAAGGATAAGATTCTTGTGGTTCTCTGAGAATATATTGATGTTATCGCCTGGGGGTATGAAGATCTCAAAACTTATGATACATCTATCATGACACATGCCATCCCCTTGAAACCAGATGCAAAACCTTTCTAGCAGAAACAGAGGCTGGTAAACCCTTTGATCGAACCCTTGATCCATCAAGAGGTTTAGAAATTACTGTCAGCCTGGATCATCTTTCCTATCTGGCATACTACATGGGTTGCCAACCTTGTCCCCGTATGAAAAAAGAGTGGTGAGATTTGTCTGTGTGTGGATTTCCGCAACTTGAACAAAGCCTCTAAGAAAGATAATTACCCTCTCCCTTCGCTGGATGAGGTGTTGCAAATTGTAAATGGTTCACAAATGATGTCCTTTCTAGATGGGTACTCCGGGTATAACCAAGTCATCATCAAATTTGAAGAAAGGATTAAAACGGCGTTCACCACCAAGTGGGGGATGTTTGCATACCAAAGAATGCCTTTTGGCCTAATTAACGTCAAGGCCACATTTCAAAAGGTCATGGACATTGCATTCAAAGATATAGTTAATAAATGCATAATCATCTACAAGGATAATATAATGGTCTTTTCTCGGGATAGGTGTGATCATCCCGCCCACCTCGCTCATATTTGCGAGAGATATCGCTGGTAGGGTATCTCCCTTAACCCCAAGAAGTGTATATTCAGGGTCACTAAAGGGAAATTGCTCGGGCATATTGTCTCTAAGAAAGGGATATGCATCAAACCAGAGAGAGTAGAAGCATTGCTAAATTTACAAATGCCCAACAGTAAGAAGGAAATGAGATCTTTCTTCGGGAAGATAAACTTCATCCGACGGTTCAATACTGGATTCACCGAGATTGTCAGACCACTCATTTATATGATGAAGAAAGATACTAAGATTGAGTGGAGTTCTGAAGCGAAGCGAGAATTTTCCCGAATCAAGTAGACTATAGTGGAAGCCCCGGTCTTGGTGAGTCTGGACTATTCCTCCCATTCTACATTTATTCCTTCACTTTGTTGCACTCTGTCGCCGTAGTTTTAACCCACAAAGTTGAGGGAGAGGAACGACCTATTGCTTTCATGAGCTCCCCCTTTAAGAATGACAAATTTTGGTACACACCATTGGAAAATGAAGCCTATTCTTTAGTCCTAGCCATGAAGAAATTCTGACACTACATTCTCTAGAGCAAAGTGCATGCCATTATCCCAGACCAGGATGTCAAGTCTTTATTGCTACAGAGTGAACTGGGTGAACGTTGGGGGAAATAGATGGACATCCTCTAGGAATATGATCTTGAAATGCAACCGATTAAAATAGTCTAAGGCTAAAGACTATGTAAAGCAATGGAAGAGGCCACTCCAAACATTGAATGCCAGACTTACACTGTGGAGTCCCTCACTCAAGATCCATGGTATACCAATCTGGCGTACCTATTACTCAACAACCAGTGCCTGGAGGGGCTCCCTCCTAAAAAAATTCATGTATGACTGAAAAGCACCCATTTCATTATAAAAAATGGGACACTTTTCCGTAGGAATTTTGAGGGGATTTATCTCCGGTGTGTAGACAGGGACTAAGCTACCAAGATGATAGAGGAATTCCATGGATAGTACGAAACTGGGCATGGCTCAGCTGATGCCACCGCCCATTAGATTCTCTAGGCCGAATATTATTGGCCCTTTATCTTCAAAGATGTTCATGCTCACGTAAGGAAGTGTCATACTTGTCAAACTGCTGCTTCTCGTGAGTGGAACCTGACAATGTTTTTACAGTTAGTCTTTGATGTTCAACCCTTCACCCAATGGGCATTTGACTTTATCAGGGAGATAAACCCCAACTCATCTGCTAACCACTGGTACACTTTAACTATTACTGATTACTATACCTGGTGGTCTGAGGTAATCCAATGCAAAAATAATACTGCGGATGTAGTCATCAAGTTCTTGGAAGAGAAGATCATCACAAGATTTGGAATATCTTTTGCTATCATATTTGACAATGGTCCAGTATTTTCTTCAGCACAACTTTTAGAGTGGACCTATCAGATAAATATCACCTTAAAATTTTCCAGCAACTATTATCCCTAGGGTAACGGTGTCGCCGAATCCACCAATAAAAACCTACTGAAAGTAGTCAAACATTTGCTAGAGAAGAATCCCCAGGATTGGCACTAGAAACTCAAGTTCACCCTTTGGGCGGATTACATCACAATTAAGGCAGCCCTGTAAACATCACCATTTCACCTAGTATATGGCCAGAGTCTTGTATTCCCAGCAAACTTACAAATCCCTGTCCTGTAGTTCATGGAGGAATTCAACACCCAGGATAACGTTATGGAGGTTTGCCTCTTGAACCTGGTAAAAATGGAAGAACAAAGAGATACGACACTTGAGAATTTTGCATGTCTCCAAGTAGTTGTCAAATGCTAGTTCGATAGAAGAGCCCAATACAAAGCCTTTCAGATTTCGGACCTAGTCCTCTTATGGGAAAATGTCTGGGAGAAGGGAAAGCATACTAAATTTCAAAGGCTCTGGCTCGGACCTTATTTAATCTCAGAGATCTACGGGGCCAACACTTATCGCCTCAATGCCATGACTGGAGAAGCCGTTCCACTGCCCGTTAATGGACAATATCTCAAACATTACTTCGAGTGAAGGCAGGAGGTAAATTTCCCCGAAGTTGTATCATATATATATATATATATATATATATATATATATATATTCCTGCCTATAAATTTTCCCGGCACTCCTTGGGAGTGTGTTGTCCTCGTAGATAGTCGGCAGCCCTTTGGGGCCGCTTTCTTTTCTTTGTTTTGTTTTCTATCTTTGGTTTCTTTTCGCTTTGCGTGTCTTGCTTTTTTGGGTTCCCGACATGTTTCTCTCTTCTTGTACACAGGTATGCTTCGTATGAAATCTAGTCCCTAGAATGGTGCCTTACCCATTTTGGTTAGTCTAGAATCTGTTGTTAGCATGGTGAGGATTTGTCTGCACTCCAGAGTTATTTTATACGCATGGTAAAAGGTTATGGGAAATCTTCATCAGATTCACATCTCAAAAGTCTTGACATCAGTTAACAGAAAATCATAAAGAGCAAGTAATCGTATGATCCTTGAGGGAAGAGCGGTTGCACTGGTTATTGGCCATATCCAAAAATCAAAAGAATATCGTGAGTCTAGAACGTCTCTCCCATTCAGGAAATCAAAATGGATGGCAAGGTGAAAGAAGTACCACCGTGAAAATTAGCTAAGCTTAAGGTTCATTGTGAAAGAAGTACCGCCTTCCCCATCTTCAAAAGAAAAGTGAAAGAGAATTGGAGAATAGAGAATTCTAGGATCTGGAGGAATGTGCACAATATAGTGATTTTGGTCTGATGTACTCAGTTTTGTCTCTCTATTTCTCCCAGAAATCATCAGCTTTATTTTCTTCCAAAGCATACACTTCACAACTGACAAGAGATTGAAGGATTGAATCATGGTGAGTTAGATTTTCTCAAACACCCTACGCCTTGCAAGTGAAATTCTTCAGGTAACGATGAGTCCCAGTTTTTCTAACTAGATATTATGTGGTTCTCGAATGCACTAAGGCATTCATCCCAGCGAGTCACCTTTTGTTATACCCTACATACCCGTCCCTATATTTTGTTGGAAAAATGTTGGGTCTCCCTTTTTTCACTTTTGGTTCTTTCTTTTGTCTCTTTTCGGCCCTTTTTATTTCTCTGACCTTTGCCTCCGCACGACCGTTGTTGTCACCTCATTTTGGTTTTCTACACTCCAAGACCCCATCCCAGAGTGTTTTGTTCCTTCGTTCCAGCCAAATTTTGGACCCCGAGATTCTTGTGTCATTACTTCCTCTTTAGTTGGAGGGTGTGGTCGCATGGGATCCCTAGTCCTGGAGTCCGAAGGTTTGCCTTTTTCTCAGGATTTGTGGAAGGGAATGGTGCATTTTAATCCAAGGGATATAAATTAAGCTTCACCTGTCATTGTTACACTTACCGCAAACAATTTACCCGTGAAATTAATTAAGAGCGAATTGTGTGATTTAACAGCGAGCTAAGTGTGTTTTTCTTTGAGTGATTAATAGTTGATTTGGAGTTTGAACCTGTGTGTCTTTAAAGATATCCTACAGGGTTCTCAGTGTGTTCATGGGTTTTGAAGAGTTGTTCATATATAGAGCACCTCCCGTGCCCTCCTTTCGTGTCTCTGGTTTTTAGGTAGGTCCTTTTGGCCCTTCTCTTTCCTTTTTTTGGTTTGCACTTTGTTCCTTTTGGGGATTTTTTTTCTTTGTGTTCTAGTCTTTGTCGTCACCTCCTGTTTGTGGGATGCCTCTGCAAGAGGGTTGTTTTCCCTCTGTACATTTGTGCATAGTGTAAAATAATTGTAGATTTTTGTAAGCCTTTGTAAATTTGTAGGTAGTGGTTTGTAGGTTAGTTGTAAATTTGTTTGCGCCTGTCAATAGCTTGTGTAAATATCGTTCTTCGACGTCCTGTTGATAGTGTTCGTAGCGTGCAGTTTTTGTATAGTTGTCTGTAAATTCATGTACATGGTCTATAAATTCCTTCGATTCCTACCTATCCCATGATGAGCTCACTGCGCCCTCTGCATCATTTGATCAAATTCAAGCTCGCATCCCTAGTTTTTTCTGGACTCAAACTCGCCACCTCGCATGTTTGAGTTGTGGCCTTTCTTTCTCATCCATCGCTTTAGCATTAATGGTGGGATTAATTCCCCACGTGCGAGCATTTAAAACCATCCCAAGTGGAATTCACTCTATTCATGTTAAGACAACTATAACAATTAATACCATTACTCCGTTCATTTCATGACCACATGACAACCCACGTCAGCCCAGTACGGTGAATTGCCTGGTCATTTTAATAATGGTCAGTTTCTCCAGACTCTCGATTCTATGTAATCCCAAAGCCTTCATCTCATTTTCCACATGACCAAGAATCCCTGGGACCCCCGGGTCTTGATCAAATTAAAAGTAAGTTATTTTGTTATTACATTTCTAGAATTTGATATAAACTAACGTCTTCTTGAGGACAAGTATGAAATGGTGATGAAATCTCCAGAACGTAGGAATTAATTATATTTGATTATTTGTATTAATGGTTGTCTAGTCTTGTAGGCTATGAATAGTTCATCAAGCAACATGTCTGAAGTATCTTCCCCTCCCGGAAGTCTGGAACTCCCGTCCACTTCAACAAGGGCGGCCACCAAGACAAGGTCCGAGAAAGCATTGGAAAAGATCCCACTCACATCAAAATATCTAAAGGATGGTGTCATCATGGGATCCAAGGTGGATTCCAAATTACAACAAATCACCGACACGGAGGTTGGAGCATGGATCAAATTGTAGGGCCTTGTAAGGACAATGTTCAATCAGCGCACCGCCAGAGTCAATATGACAAAGAACATGGCCGCCTCTAACATAATCAAAGTCATCAGCTTCCCCTACTTTGTGTAGGCCCTAGAGCTGATTCTCACCTTGGCAGAACATTACAACACAACCATCCAGGTTATTATACTTGCTGCTTCCCTTCCTTTGGGCTACCCAATGCCCATATGTCCCTCAAAGCTATCACTTTTTCTTCAGGACTAGGGATCCCCCAGTTTGCTAATTCTATCATTATCCCCCAAGCCATGTCACTGTAGGAGTTCAAAAATTTTCAATAGGCAGCCCGAGAGCACCTTAACACCCAGTGGCTGAAGACTCCAAAGAAGGATTACAAGAAAATGAAGTTGGAGATCCCCACACAGACTTCAAATAATTCATACAAGCGGGGATCATCTTCCTATGCTGGGTCTTAGGGGAACCACATGCTCGAGACTTTTCAGCCTAGATGTACTCCTTTCTGTATAGCATCACCACTAACGGGAAAAATTTTGATTGGGAAACCATTATTGCCAATCATGTGGACTACTAGCTAAACAAAGTCAATGAGACATCTAAGTTCCATATGACTTCTTATGTTCTATGGGCACTGGCACAACAGAGACCTATAATCTAGGGTTTAATTATAGTGGGCGTCCTTGGGACAGGGCTCAGCCAGAGTGCTCCTTGGGATTATTTCCCCCATATTCAATGGGAAGCCAGCTTCCCCAATTTATGTTGGGTAAATGATACCTTCGTTTACCACAACATTTTAATATCCACTTGGGATACCAGTTATCGATTATCAAAGGAGGCCATGGCCTGGGTAAGTTCCTATGGAAATTATTTCAGTCAATTCCAAAAACATTCATACATTCGGGTGACCGGATTCTCCGGAAAGCCCTACCTATTGCCCAAACACTGCGGGGATAGGATTATTTTATTGGAATACTGCAGATAGATCCTAGAGGCTCATACTTATTATGGCCTCAAGAAGGTTACCACCATCCCTTTCTCGATCACTTGCAGGAATAACACTTGCAGCCTTGCGACGGCCAAAGAGGTCAACAATGAATTGAAAATTCTGGGGCTGGCAGAGTTCTACCTAGCGCAGAGAAATTTTGATGTGCTAAACAAAATAAATCAAACATTACCTTGGGTGTCAACGCCCCATGAGCCTCACATGGAGGATTTTTGGGCAGATTTCTAGGACCACTTCAAAGTCTGGAGTCGACATTATGTGAGAATGACAAAAGGTATGGTGAAGCACATTGGCCTCTATACCTTTCCAAAGGACTTCTCAGATAGCGGGCATGTGGAGGACCCAGAATATAAATCTGAAGGGATTGATAAGATGGCTCTCCCTCCGGTGGATTGGGACACCCCAGAAATTTTGACGATAGAGAATATCACTAAAGATATAGTGAAGTGCAGTCACGTGCATTTTTCACGGGTATGTAAAAAGAGCACCCGCCGAGATGGTCCATTTTTTTAGGAGTCCACTTCTAGCTTTGAAACATCAAGGTAGGGAAAAAACAAAGGAAAAACAAAAGATAGCACCCTGACCTCAGTTCCATCCCCGGCTCCAGTCCTTTTGATGGAACAACTTAGTGCTCGACTGGAGTTGTCTCAACGGTTGGGAAAAACAGTCAGTGCCAGACTTTCCCTTCTTCTTGGGGCCACTCTAGTTGGATCTATCCTTTCTTTAGGCTCCCCTTCACTCGCAGCACTCATGAGCTAGGTAGTGGAGATAGAGGATGAGGGTGTGGATATTCTGGATACTGGGGCCCCATTGCAAACAAGGAGAAGGAGATGAAGAATAGACAATCCTCCACCAAGCACAGATGCACGCCCCGGACTATTAGGTAGTACTCCAGTGGATCTCATCCCTTCCTCTCCCGAACTAGAAAATCCTCCAGAGGCCTCCCTTCCCCATGATAATTTTGATGATATCTTTCAAACTGACAACCTTGTAGATTTGCAGGTAGAAGTGGAGAGGGCGGTGGAAGAGATCGCCACATAGGAAGTAGAAATTATCCTTGGGGAAGGGGAAGGACAAGAAAAAGAAGTTTTCCTAGAAAAAGAAACTCAGGAACAAGAACAGGAAAACACACTAGATGTGGAAGAGACATCGGTCCTAGGGACTGAGACAGGAGAGAGGCAGGTACAAGTCAAGAAATTAACTATGTCTGGGGAAACCAGACCTTCAGGAACAACTATATCATTAGTCGTCATGCTCCAAATTCCTCCAGACACCCTAGGTAACCTGTTACCCCAGGATATGACATTTGGAAAGGTGGTCCCTGCAGCATAGCAGTCAGAACCAGGTCGGACACCTTCACCCCCTTGAGAAAATAGGCCCCCAGAGGAGAATGTCCCGACAGAGAATGCTGAAAGAACTCCGCAGCAGCAGGATGTGGGGGAAAACCCCAAAAATATGGATACAAACACCATAAGTGTTGGGGAAGGTGGGAACCCTGAAACTACAAATATAAATACCACTAAGTTGGGAGAAGTGAGAAATCCCAGGAATAAAGAAAAAGAGTCCACAGTGGCCATAGATGCCAGGGAAAAATAACAAGCCCCCGAAGAGGACCCAAGTATCCAAGTCCTAGCAATAAGACCACCTACGCCGCCAAAATGGATGGTGGAATCAAGGAAGAGAAAGGCCTCAATGGAAATGAGAGTCCCTCTCTCTCTGGCCAAGATGATGGCTCAGAATCAAGATTCCCACAAGCCTAAGAAGTCCTGGACCCTCTATACCATTCAGACTGGTCTGAGAGAAAATACCGTCATAGTAGTAGTGACACCTCCCCCAGATAAAGAAGAGGAAGCAGTAGGAGCTGCAGATTACACCATCACAAAATTCCCTCTGGGGAGAAGAGATAAACAAGGGGAACTGAACCTGCTAAGTGAAGAAATTTGGGCAATTCAGGCCCAGTATGAAAGGGAAGCATAGAAGATGAAGGAGGCAAAAGAAATAAATGCTAATCTCCTCAGGATTCTTGCAGAGCTGACATAGCCATTGGCTATGATTCCTCTGGAGGCCTCCACATCCAAAATACCACTCCTACATGGTGATATTGATGCGCTAAGGACAATGAAGAAGAAAGTGCAGACTATGGATGAATGGGTAACTGAGTAGGTAGGATTCGTAAAGCATTTCCTAACAGTGACACTCCTAGACCTACACCAAGCCAGTAACATCATGGGCCAGGTAAATGACGTTGTTTCTTAGTGGGAGGGAGAAACAGAGAAGTATGAAGAATGGAAGAGTGAGTTGGAAGAAATAATGAATTTTGGTCAAGAAACCATCACAAAGATGGGTACTTTGGGAGATGAGCATTTCGGGTTCCTCCGGGTCCAACACTCTAGACTTGGTCTTAAAGTTCAGACAAGAAAGCAACTGGTAGTGGCCCAGAAGGATAAAGTCTCGGTGATCCAAAATTCATTAAATTTATATGCGTCATTCATCACAAGGGTTTCAGTGGTCGATTCCTTTAGCACTAAGACATGTGCTCTGGTGGATTTTGTTTTGAGTAAATTTGATGAAATAATGGAGGCGCGGTTCTGGTCCTCTGAATATTTTGATAGAGAAAAGATTTCATGTCTCACGCGTATGATGCTCTGGGTGCATGATGTCGCGAAGGTGGTTACAGAGTTTAAGGAAGGTGCCAGAGATGTGGGCAACCAGTTGGAGGCTGCCAATGACTGCCGGGAATGCATTAAAGAGATACACAAGGAGGAGATTCTCCAAATTTTGGAGGCATTCCAAAAATATAAGGAACAGTGAAGTCTTGCGGTCTCCGGATATTTTCGCCAGCAGGGCAAAGTTTTAAAGATATGTTATTTTTTTAGCATAAGATCCTAGACTCTGGAATTCCAAGTCCCAGTTTTGTATTCTTTTACAGTAATCTACATCAAGGTTCCCCGAAGCCGACCGATCACTGTCAGCAATTAATAGTGGTCAGAGTGCAAGTGATCCAGAAAATGATAGATCAGGAAAATGGGATGGTTCTGACAAGCGTCTTCTTATTCCCCTAAGGTGTCACTCCCTTATTTACTACCTGGAAAGCATCGAAGGTAGGGAGCCACAATCATCATTAATGAGGCATATGGCCAAAGTTACCGAGATAAGCAAGTTCCCTCTATCAGTACCATGGCTCTCTTCTTTAGGTTGATTCTTCTAGATTTCTCTCCTTTCTTCTTCCATCTTGTCAGAACTCTATACATCTCGAGATGATTGTAAGTGGTGTAGGTAGTACCGTCCATGGATATTGTATTTTATTTAGCAAGTATACAGGTAGATTAGGTCAAGTCTGTGTATAAATAATAAGACCAATTCCTTAACAAGTGTCAGTGAAATTGAGGATTTTGTTGTCCAGTAGTAATAGAAAATAGCATTCTCAGGTTCATTGTATTTAGAAGTTTACTTTCATTCTGTTCTTAGTAGCTTAATGCTCCCTTGGAGCCATGAATGTACTCGCCAGTGATGCTAGAATCGTTTCAAGTTAATGAAAGAAGGAAGAACAGCTTGTGGCCCTACGTTATTTGTTGTTTTGATCTCCAAAGTTAATGAACATCTTTTGTGTTATATGTCTTCTTATGTCCTTCACTCTAGTATTTTTCATTTAGTTAAATGATCTTATCTCCCTTTTCTATTGAATGCATATGAATCGTTGATTCCTTGTGTATCTGATATTTAGCGTTGTTTTCCTGCATTGGAGCATTGTTGATGTTTGAATATGTATTGCATGACTATAAGTAGAAGTATACTCTAACTCTGATCTATCTTTTGTGGTTTATTTTATAAATCTAAGCTGCTTGTAGGAAATCTCACCCCCTTTTGAAATCATCGGAAGTGATGAGTAAAAACCAGCTATCCCCTCAAACAACAGTCACTTGCCCAACTTAGCTTCCCCGCACTGTTAAGACCCAACTACCAAGTATTTGGAGGCTAGGAGAATTCATTCTCTAGAAAACCTCTACAGGAGGAGTTTGTTGGTACTCTGGTACCCAGTGACAACTCATCCCCTGTTGGTGGAGCCGGTCACAAAGTCTTGTCAACACAATCTATATTTCATTGGCACACAACATACACTCAAATATAATCAAAGGAAATAGCTCAATATAGACCGTGGACTTTATTTGAGCCTGATCAACATGTAATAAACTTTTAGGATTATGTGTGGTTGGTGAATCAAAATGTCAAAGATTTTTGGAACTCTCGAATGAAGTTTCAAAGTTTCCAACCAACCCCAACATGACGACAATTATCCAAAGCCCAATATGGTTCTTGGCACATGACATATTTATAATCGGGTCGGTGGAACAGTTCAAGAATGCCTACAAACCCTTGATATGGTTCAATAGTTATGAATTTTCTCGATCACCCAAAAACATTAGCAGGAGAAATTTCATCAACATTACTTCCAATTCATGTGACACACCTATATCATATAAGTCGGAAGATTAGATTTTTCTAGAAGGCTGAAAATAAAACATCGGGTTTCCATATTGCACATCTTCTCTGATTGGTCAATAATGCATACATCATCAGGTTAGTATGTCAGCTTTCTCTCTAAACTTGAAACAAAATAGAAAGTGATGTTATCAAAGGGGCCAAAGACTAAGTAATTTCAACACATGTTGTGGTTAGGCTATAGAAGTTGATGATGGAATATGTACAACTAGTCGAGTGAAATGTTAATTGAAACTTTACCATGTCGATAGAAAAGACCCAACAAGGAGATGATCACTTTTACAGAGTGCTTCAAATGTGACTCCCATAATGATGGATTGGCCAGTGCGTGCAGAAGAATGCTTGTTTGGAAAGCAAAAGCATTTGACATCAGATGCCTTCTTGCATAACATAAATATACTTTATGACTTGTAGTTAAAGTGTGCAAAGATTCATGTTGCGCTTCCAAAAATGGCTCTTCTTGATAGGGGTGGCTGCAAGAAGTTGAGTCCCACTCTTGGGCAAAAAGTGGAAGTGTTTTCCCTATTTTTAAATTTTTTTGTCTATTGATGTAAAAATTGAGGCACTTAAAGATTGAATCTCAAAAAACTTCACTAATAGAAAATGTAGTACTCGGAGTCTAATTTTCAAATATATAATTTATTTCAATACCCACATGGTAGAAATTGCTTTTTAGTAGGCATGTTTAAAAATCACTTTTTCAAAATGTCTATTTCAAGACCATACCACACATGTACGACCACCATATTTTGACATAAATGAAGGAATTTTTGTGAACCCTTCAGGGGAAAGATACAAAATATTGATGAGCATATTTTTTAAAATAATTTTTAATTGACTATAAAGTATATTTTCAAAACCTTTGGAGTACGACCACCATAAAATGATAAAAACTTAACATTTTAAAAAAAAAAAAAATTAAAATCTTCAAGAAAATTCTATGTAGATTGATGTCATATAATTTATTTTCCAAAATATATAATAAAAAAAAAATTTATTGAAATTTTAGTGAACCTCGCTATTTTAAGTTTGTGTATCACTTTTGATTAACAAATAACATAAAATTAGTCAAATTAGTCAAATCAATACGAAATTTATATTTTTGAATTTTGTACAGTAAGAAGTCTAATGGGTTTTCATTTCGTCAAAAAATTCAATTGAGAAGGCCTTCAAAAAATTATGGCAAGACAAAAATCTAGTATTATAGTGCCTTAGCCATTATTTTGCAGGCCCAAAGCATAAGCTTGGTCCCACCAAGCCTATCCCGACCCAAAATCCAATGCAAAGGATGGCTTGTGAATTCAACTTTTAAAAATGCGTACGCGTTTAAAAACATGTATCCATTTCATAAATATAATAACTTTGTGTGTAAAAATGAGTTTCTAAGCAATATTTGAAAAAAAAATAACTTTTTTTAAAAGAAAAATTTGGATTGGGTATCCAAGCCTAAAATGGGTACCCGTTTCGAGCGAGATCTATAAGGTTGGAAAAACTTCTACCGAATTGGGACCCAACTTCTTGCACTTACCCATAGTCTTATAAAAAGGATAGACAATTGGTAAGGGCATGCTAGGGAGTTGATTGGTTGTCTAATGAACGCAATGGAAATGGATGTTACATTCCAACATGCCAAGTAGTTTATTATCACCCCTAAATTAGAATTACTGAGATATTATAAGCACATCATTTTAAATGGAGAAATTCCACAATATTCTTGATAGAGTCCACCAAAGAAATAAACTATAGTAAAGTAGTTGAAGATTTGATTGTGCTCTTGGTAGAAGGAAGGACATTAAAATTTCATGTAGAAGACTTTGGGTGCACTGAAACTGAATCTTTATGAATAATTAAAGGGCCACATGAAATGTGAATTTTTGGCTATCTATGAAATCAAGGTGAAATATGTTGATGAATCCACTACATTCTGGGAAATAAGACCAGACTATAGTAGTCAATTTTCTACAAGATACACCCAAACACAAAAATCCAAAAGCATGTCAAGGATGGTGGTTGACCTTAATTCCTGTCACAAAATTTTTGAGATTGTTGACCATGTTGGAGACAAGAATGACCACAAAATCATGTTGCAAATCTTCACTCTGAGAAGATATGATATGGGTCCAAAAAATATTGAAGGTGACATTTACCATGCAAAGTTATTAGTGAACATGCTAGAAAAGAGTGTTAAAGTGAAAGAATAGAAGAACATAATCTTACAAAAGTAGGTGAATTCTTTGATTTCTTTTATTGAATCCATTTTACAAATAGATGATTGACCTATTGGTAAATTTCCAAGTCTTCTCGTAGAGGGATTAGATCCCAATAAGATGAAACAAATCAAGAGAAGTCATGGACTACTAAGTTGATGGTTAAGGGGATAATGTACATCGAGAAATGTGTGAAATTCTTACACAAGTATTAGAGAAAATGAAAGCTTGGAATGCTAAGCTAGAAAATGTTAAAAAGGACAAATAATATAACTTTAACTTTCATAGAATTAAAATAATTTCAAAAATGCATTCCTTTATTCTAATTATTGTAGAGATCATTAGTCAACCTAAAGAAAATGAATCAATAATATGGGTGGACATGTTAGAATGAAATTTTTTTATTCTTGAGGAGATTGATACACAAGTAAGAATGCTCCTGGGGAAGTTTCATTTGGATCTAAACGATTTGAATCGCAACCTTTCCATTTTTACCATAAGTATCTTTGAAGAAGGTAGAACAACATTTTGTAAAGCAACTAATGTAGCACAAAGTTTCAAAACAAGACTCAAAGAAGAACTATCCATAGAGATAGTGAATGAAAACACTTTTAAGATTTGGCAGGTGTATTCATTTATCTACAATATTTAAAAAATTGTATTCATGACATATGCCCAAGATAAGAGGACTCAGATCAAAAGATTACTAAGCACAAGTTAAGGGTCAATATCACTAGTTTCCTGAATGTTAAATAGTTGGCTCCTACCTTTCCAAATACAAGAACTATAGGGAAAGGGTATGAGCACAAACAATGTAGGAAGCTCAGGGAGATGAATATATTGATGTAAATATGACAACAAACAACTGAGAGAGGGGGTGCATCAATTGTCTGAAAACTAAAACTTTAAGGCCCTTATTTATAATCTAATTATTTAAACATGCATGCATAAATTAGAAACACACCCACAACACATAACACCAATATTTTTAGCGAGGAAACCATGTTAGGGGAAAAACCTTGGTGGGGTTGAAACCCACAATATGACTATAGCTTGTTAGAAGTATAACATATTACAAAAAGGGAATTCACATGCATTTAGGAACACTACCTAGAGCTCACTTCTCAAATACAAAAGGGATACAACCCTGAGGAATGAGGAAGGATCACTACCTTACAAGATAACTATAATGATCTATCATACTACAATCCAGAGTTTATGAACTGTATAATAGCATATACCCTATGCCTAGGTCATTTCTGATGAAGTACTATTTAGATCTTTGTCCAAACCTTCTTTGCCTCTTATAGACAAATGATTTTTCCCTTGACAGATCTAGCACACTTTCTTCCCAAGAAATCACACACAAAATACAAAATATTTTCCTAAATATATATAATCTATTAATCTTGAAAAATAAACAAGATCGTCTCAACCCAAATTCAAAATGCAATTTTACATTCCACAAATAATAAAATAGATCAATGTATGTCAGTAAAAACATAATAAAGACCCTTATCATCAACCTCGAGAATGTAACATGGACACAAATCATGCCTCGAACATCTGCACCACATTTTATGGATCAACTCGGCCAAGAGATAAAGAAAACTGTTGCCGACTGAAAAATTCTCTAAATATTATCACCATAATCGATGTGGACTATTAGAATGCACAAACACTAAGAGGGGGTGAATCAGTGTAAATAATTACTAAATAAATTTCACCACCGAACTAAAAAAGCTATTCAGCAACTTCCAAAAATTGAAACATACAACTGATAATATCAAATAGAAGTAAACAACATCAAGCATCCACAAAAGCATCACATATGACATATAGATTTTTCACGTGGAAACCCTTGTTAGAGGGAAAAAAAACTATGGTGGGTATGACATCCACAAATCACCTTACTGCAATAAACATGCTTTCCCTATTAAGAGCTACAATACCCTTTCTAGGGTTCACCCTGCTAAAAGTGACTAATACCTTTTTAGAAGTACCAAAAGACTTGTTAAGGTCTACCTCATTAGAGGATTTCAACCTTCAGTTAAGAAGTTACCCTATTAAAGGATTTACAATAAAGACTTGTTAGGATCTACCCTATTATGGGGTTTTAACCTGCTATAACTATTAGGAAATAACAATAATGATGATCTATAGAATGACACTGATGGCCTATCAGATCCTCTCTTCTCCTTTACTTATTGATGTTGTACTTATTTTTTTACTTCAATCTCTAATTTTTGCACTTTAAAATATGATCACAACCCTAAATCACATTATTTAGACCTCCTTATATAATGTGTTCTTAAGTGGCTTAAGACCTAAAAAATTTCCATCAAAGTTGGCACAAAATATTTACCAACTTCCTCAAAATCAGCATCAATCATACCTAATATGTTGTCCCTAGACGTAATATACATTTCCATAAACAATAGCCAATCTCAGATGCACTGCCTTAACCAATTCATCATGAAATTATGATCGGAGACTCAATAGGTACACTATCTTCCACATCAAAAACATAATTCACTTGAAACATAAAATTAATTGTTGCAACCAGAACCATAGATTCCTCATACCATATGAATGTCTCCTTTATGATTTCATCATCTGATTTTCTCTGCAACTCAATCGCTACCAGTTTAACTAACAGAGAACTATTCTTTCTAAACACGTCTTGTACACCAATCAACATAGTAAATTTTTCTTCCCTTTACCGATCATGTACGGATCTTACCGGTTGCTCTAATTATATTATTTGAACATGTTGCCAACAATGAAAACCAATTATGTATCTTCAAGGGACTAATTTTTAGATCTCCTCCAGAAACCTCCATAATGCCAACACGGACTACCAACTTAATAGGCACATAATCCAAGAACATCCATAGGCATCGTGAATAACACACAAACATATGAAGCCACCCAAATTATTAGATTCACCAATATCTCTCATGCCAGACCTCAAGAATACTATCATCATCTACTGATACACCTAAAAAATGCCACGCTGACCTATGGACCATAAACCATTTGAATTGACAACACATTATAATTTCCCAATAACATCCCACACATCTATGAACCACAATCTCACCATATTGAGTAATACTCACCATAATTCAGCAATACTGGCAAATAGTGTAAGAACGAGTCACCATGTCTGGCCTCGTAGCACATCTAATTCATCATGCGAACCTCTGTAACTTGACAAGAATAAAATATAGACTATCTTCAAAAAATTTGTGGCATCCACAACCACTGATCTTTAATAATAAAAATACACCATCACACTGAGCATACTAAACCCCTATCAAATAGATATGTTGACATCCAACAATCATCCCAAGAGATATGTTGACATCAATGACAACACATCCAAATTTTTTAAAATCTCCTCTTTTGGAATTGATGGAAACATATGATGTGAAAACAAGAAAAAAACAAATCCCCCTTTGATCTCTCACCCCAAGGGTTTTTCACATGACCTCTTCTCCCCCTTTAAAATCAATGAAAAATACATAGGAATATCATTCTCTCAATTGTGCTTCTTCTCCTCCTGGTAACCATAAGGACCAACTGAACATCATGACTAACTAATCCCCCTGAGTAGAAGCCTCCTCACATCAATCCAAATCACAAAATAAGATTGTGAATCCCACTGGACTTATGAAAACTTCTACATCTCAGTTATGATTAGGAGGGTCAATCACCCCCATCTTGGCTCTAAGATACTCAAATGTATCCTTAGGAAAAGGCTTTGTGAAAATATTAAAAACCTTCTCCTTGGAGGGAACATACTCCAATCTCACCTCTTTCTCATTCACCTTCTCTCTCAGAAAATGGACTTAACTGATATGTGCTTTTTTTTAGTGCTACACAAGATTCTTAGACATATTAATAGAACTTGAATTATCACTGTATATGACGATGGAATCATCAAAGACAACTTTGATTTTTGATAACATTTTCTTCGTCCAAACTACTTATGTAAAATTTCTAGCAGTAGCAGTAGATAAGGAGATAGATTTATGCTTCTTGCTCATCCAAGAACCAATCTTCTACCACAAAATAAAGTGCCACCACTTGTAATTTTCTTGTCATCAACATCACCTTCCCAATCAGCATTTGTATATGCACACAAGGTGAAGTCATTTCCTTTAGGATACCATATTCCAAAGTCCACTTTCCTTTCTAGATATCTTAATATCCTCTTCACAGCCACCTCATGAATTTGTTTAGGATGTGCTTGAGATCTTTCCACAAGACACACAACTTCCATGGCATTTGTTCTTGTACGAGTCAAATAAAGTAAACCACCAATCATTGACCTGTATCTAGACAGATTAACTTTAGGGAACTCATCATCCTTTGCCAACTTGCATCCTATCTCCATAGGAGTGCCCACTGGTTTTGAGTCATCCAACCAAAACTTCTTCAATATTTCCCTCACATATTTAGCCTGAGACATGAAAATACCATCCTCTAATTGAGTAATTTAAAATCTCAAAAAAAATTCATTTCTCCTATAATGGAAATCTCAAACTCACTTTGCATTTCCATTTCAAAATCTTTGCTCAACTTATCATTACCTACAAAGACAATGTCATCAAAAAACACTTCTACAATAAAATTGTCCTCGTGATCTATCTTGAAATACAAATTACTATCAGTAGTACCTTTATTGAAACCAAGCTTAGTAGATATCAGTCCAATCTAGAATACAAAGATCTAGGAGCTTACTTCAACCGATATAATGTCTTATTCACTTGAAAAAACATGTCTGGTTAATAAGTCAACTAAAAATCATCTAGTTTCTCTATGTATACTTCTTCTTCCAACTCACCATTCAGAAATATAGACTTGACATCCATTTGATATACTTTAAATTCCTTATAAGCAGTGTAATAAAGAAATAATCTCATTGCTTCCAGTCTTGTTACCAGAGAAAAAGTTTCATCATAGTCAATTCCTTCCATTTGAGATTATCCTTTGCACACCAATATTTATTTGTGTCTAACAACTTCTCAATCTTCATTCAATTATTTTCTGAAAACCCATTTGGTACCAATAAATTTTTTCCTTAGGTCTGGGAATAAGGATCCATGTGTTGTTCTTCCTAATCTACAACAACTCTTCTTCAATGGCTCTAGTCCAATGATCATCTTTGCAAGTTTCACTCACATACTTAGGTTCAATCTTTGAGATTAAGGAAATCTTATCTTCAACAATCCTTTTCCTAGTCTAAACACCTTTGCTCCTATCACCAATAATCTGATCCTCAAAATGATGCAATCTTACATACTTCAGATTCTTTGGCTTTACCTCTAAATTTTGTGTTCCTTCTTCTTCACTTGTACTAACTTCATCATCTTGAATCGTGAAAATGCTTTGAACTTGATTCTAAACTTGATGTTGTTGTCCCTGATTACCATTGGCATTTTCATCATCATAACGATATCCACAAGATCTGGATAGACTCTCAAATTTTTCATCCACTTTAGCATTATCACTCTCCACTATCTTCTTCAACCTCTTATTATAGCGCATGCATGTCTTTATTTTGGTAGAATACCCAAGAAATATACCTTCATCATTTCTTACATCAAATTTCTCTATATCCTCATCTCTTTTTCTATAGAATTTACTACCAAAAATTCTAAAATATGTGGTTTTAGGCACATTTCCACACCATAGCTCATAAGGTGTCTTACCAAAATCTCCTTTAATTTGTACCCAGTTGAGAGTATATACTACAGTGCTAACTGCTTTTCTCCAGAATGTTTGCAGAACATTTCCTTTAAGAATCATAGTCCAAGAAGTGTCAAGAATAGACATGTTATTTCTCTCCATCACTCCATTTTTTTGTGGAGTCCTTGGAGAAGATAATTGTCTCTTTATCCCATGCTTCTCAAAAAAAGAGTTAAACTCACTGGATGTGAATTCACCACCTCTGTCTAATCTTAGATACTTCAGCTTCAATCTTGTCTCTGTCTCAACCACGTGATCTTAAAGATCTCAATCTTCTCAAAAGCTTCATAATCATCTTTCAAGAAAGTCACCCATACCATCCTAGAATAGTCATCAATGAGAAACATGAAATGCCTATCACCTTGCAAACTTCTTATCCTAGCAGGACCACATAGATCGGTATGAAGAAGATCTAATGTTCCATTTGAATTTTGAATTTTGGTATGGAAAGTAACTTTTGTTTTCTTACCCAACTGACATTCTTTGCAAATAGTGTTAGTAGGTTCCTTCACCCTAGGGAGATCTCTAAAATCATGAATAAAACTTATTGCCATGATATTGTCAAAGTTCACATGACATAACTAGCTTTCATCTATTTGAGAAATTAAACAACATTTTTTACCACTATTCAAATGAAACATGTTACCTTTTTTTTTATCCTATTGCAATCTAAATCTCGGAATCATTCATGATCTTAGATTTTTTATTCTTGAAGTGCAGTCCATAACCTTTGTCTACTAATTGTCATACACTAAGAAGATTATGTTTCAAACCTTCTACATACAATACATCATATGTATAATTCCTCCCATCCAGAGAAATAGAACCTCTACCTCGGATCATACCACCAGTATTGTCACCCCACTTCACAATACGAACATGATACTTTTTATAGCTCAAAAATCTGTTCTTATCACCAGTAATATGATGAGATCATCTATTGTTTGTCACCCATTTATCCTTTTCAATAACTTGAGCAGCTAGGGATTTCTTTTCAACAAAATAGCTAGCATAAAAAGTAGGCTTAGGATCTTCTTCCTTGATAGCAATGAATAAAAATTCATCATCACTCTTTTTTAGCATCCTCGTATTCATCATCTATGACCAATAGATATCCTGGTATGTCGAAACCAAAAACTATGACCAATAGATACCCATTTTTATTTTATTTTTAAGTGACTTTTACATTTCTCTTTAAAATGGGTGTCTTTAAGAGATCTTTATTTAAAAGACAGTAACTTAGATTAGAATATATATTTTGGATGAATGGTGATACTCAAGACTCTTCTTTTGAATGGTTTAACTTTTGACAGATATGAATAAACATTTTCATAATATAATTTCACAAATCATAAACTTTATGTTATGGAAAATGAATGATCTTGTCTTCATATGTTGAATATATCGATTGGATAGCTTTGCCTGATATCTATAAGATAATTTTAAAATCATTTATGCATATTGTTATGGATGATTTGTCTTTGAACAAGTATTTCCAGTGATGTCTATTATAATACAATAAATTTTATTAGTGTTGTGTAATATCGTTGTATTCTATTCTAAAATAATTAATTTTTGATCATTTCCTTTTTCAAGGTTTTTGATTAAAAGCTTTGTCTTATTTTCTTTTTGGTTAAAATCATATGTAGTTTAAGTTAACAAATTCTAAGCCTTTCTTAATATTTTACCCCTTGTTTTGAACTCACCCTTACAACCTCACTAAGTGTCGCTTGTAATTGGTCATTTTTTCACTTTTCAAACCCAGATGAAAAGTTAACAGGTTTCCAAACCCAGCCTTCATTGTTCAAGGGTTCAAGAAATCCTTGATTAGCTGACTACCTTTAGAGTGTATAGCTTTTTCTTTAATCAATGTAGTGTTTAAGTCCTTGTTGTTTGTTATTCACGAGATATTAGAACCCTTGTGGTTTAAGAGTTTAAGAAATCATCGACCATTTCATTTTATTAAATTTTGCATTGTTCAAGATGCACTCTTTTTGAGGAGGTGGGAAGTATGAGTCATTAATAACATCCTACATGGTAAAAATCATGGGAATGTACTACTAAATTTTTTGAAGAGGAATGATACTACTCCTTGCCACCAAAAATTGATTTGGTTCCTTATTTTTTCATTTTTGTTAGTCATCAATTGAAGAATCTCATTTATCATTACTGACATGAATTGTACATGACTTAAGTCCATTTTTTATCATGTCTCTCAGGAAAAGTTGTGTGTACTTTGAATTTTCAAGGATGCCTCCATTTTGGACATGAGTAATGTTGATTGACATGATTCTACATTTTTAAGCGTGTTTTCTATCATTTCACTCTTCAAGAAATTGAGATGATCAAATTAGGATATATTTAGGATATGTGATCATCACCTTTGTTTAATGTCAATGCTCTTTTTTAGGCATGATGACCCACTAGAGAACTTTGCTAGAAAGAGCTCAACCAAGAATAGCAACTTTTAATTATTTGGTATAGTATTTTCAATTTTGTGTTCTCAGTTCTTATACTTGTGCTCTATCAAGTTAAGGAGGATGATGTCATTATATTGTTGGGGTTATTGTAAATTGTACTACCTCTAGCTATGTAGTTTCAAAGATAAGGAGAGACCAATTGCAATTAGAGTTAGGATGGCCAGAATTAGAAAGGAGGGGAGAGAGTGGTCAAGGAAGGGAAATTCCTAAGAATGCACCAAAAATATTATGGTGAAAATATGAATCCATTGACGTTGTCATTATGTCTAGGACATTGTGACATTGAATGGGACATGACTAATGTTGATTAAAATGAGTATAGATTGTCAAGTGTGATTGTGTTGAAATGGGGGGAATAATAAATAATTATAGGGGTGAAGTAGTGTAGCTCAAAATCCTTTAAATAGGCCTTCTAAAGTTGATACAAACCCAATGAGGCAACCTTTCTATGTTTCATCTCCTCCAATAAATGACCCCACTTTCATCTTCTTCTTCTTTGGAAAATTGGTATTCAATCGAGCTGTTGAAGAAATATGGAAGTTTTCTATAAAGAGGCAACAAGGATGGTTACTTTTAATTGTTTGGTATAGTCTTTTTAGTTTTGTGTTCAAAGTTTGTACAAGTGGTCTATTAGGTTAACAATGATGATGTCATTATATTGTTAGGGTAATTGTAAATTATGTTACCTCTAGCTATGTAATTTTAGAGGCAAGGATAGACTAATTCGAGTCAAATTTAGGATGGGCAAAATTGGAAAGAATGAGAGGGGTGACATTATGCCTGAGTGGTTAATTAATGGGTGTTCCAAAGAATGCTCCTACAATATTAGGGTGTGTTAGGGTTTTTTATTACTAAACTTTCAAGAGGTGCTTGAATACTTGATTAACTCTATGACTCCCAATATTTGAAACTAATGATCCAAGCAAGAGAAAACTCTAATTGATGAGGATTTATGATAATATTTGTGGAAACTTATTATCACCTCCTTCTTTTTAGGTTCCACAACACCTAGGCAGGTATTACCTATATATAATTGTTGTCTCACAGTATTAGTAAATGTGGATACTGATTTGCTGCTTGTTTATTGTATTATGTTGTAAATTACTCTGCATAATACTGAAAACAAATTGACACAGAGCTTAACCATGAAAACTATTGAAGTGATAACAAAAAACAGTGGTGATTTAAGGATGTTCATCCTTCTTATTTTTTTAAGTTCTCAGAACTTAGGAAGGGTAACCTATTTTAATCCTCTCTCAAAGGGATTAGTAAAATAAATTGTATATCATGATACAATTACTTAAACTTTTATGTGTCTGACTATAAATGTAAGAGATTTGTATATTTTGAATTACTTGGATGATGATAAATGAATCGACAGATTCTAGACCAGTGCCTATCCTTGGGCTACAAAATTAAAGATGTAAATCCACATAAAAGTAAATAAAGATACTATAGATTGCATTACAGCCTCTATGCAACTCAAGTAAGATGCCTTAAAAATTACCCTATCACTTTCACATCACTGTATCAAATCCTTGGATATTGTTATGCTCCCTGAAACTACTCACAAAACTTAGTTCTTCCCTTGAAAGAAACTTGCAAGCAATTAGATAGCTACCTTGTAACCAATATGCTTAAAATGCCTTACAGATTAAACATAAAAGAGCTTACACAATAAGTAAAGAGACAACAAAAATATAGAAGAGAAGTTGCACTGTATTTTATTTATATTCCTGATTCATACATATAAAGACCAAAAGCTCAAAAAACTCAGACACAAATCTGTAGTCTGGCTTACAATTATATTTCACCACCTTCTTAAGTTACAAAATTGATCTATATATATATCTAAACCATCTTGGAATCCTTAAGGAAAGGATGCAACAAGCTTCGGATGGTTTTTAGATACCTAACCCTAAATACAGATAAAACAAAAGACAAGATAAACCAAGCGATGGAAAGACAAAACAAAGGATAAAATCCAATTTTCTCTTTTGTCTTCATGTGATCTTCGACATCTTTGGTTGTGTATGCTGAGGATAGTCTCTGATTTGATTTTGGTGATGACTAACCTACTTGTCTTCCAAGAAATCTGTACAAGGTGCTCTGACATTCCTTTATTCTTCATCAATTATGTTGAGGTCAATTGTGGTAGGCTTCTTCTTCTTAGGCTTTGTAATTATATCCCATGTTGCCACATCACTCTCTGCAAGCCAACTAAAACTTTGAATATCTTGCAATTGTGCTTTCTGCCTGTCCCACCTGGCATTTGTAATTCCTTTAACATCTGTCACAAATTTATTCATGTCAGTCTTAGCCCTGAATGCTTCATCTCGGATTTTATTGTAGCATTCCATATCTAAATCTCCATTTGAAATAAATGCCTCTTTACCAGGCAACTTGCTGTCAAAATATTCCCTATAAGCCACCCAAGCTTTGATCTAATTGTCTTCTCCCTTGATTGGAGGAATGAATCTATTGAAATCTGCTCCAAATAAGCTCAATCTTGCCTCAATCTAGTTTAACTTACCTTTGAAGAAAGGTATAGTCACATTTGTTTTGGCTATCTCTTCACCAACCTCAGTCACTATCTCTGGAAAATCCTTCCTATGTGGCTGTAAAGAGGCCAACCTTTCAAAAAGTTGTGTCCTATTTGACCAAGTTGAAAAATAAGGATTCAAAATATTAAGGTAACTAGTTGCCTCAGCATGTAAAATAGGTAATTTATTATATGCAGCTAGTACCAAGTCAGTTTTATCTTTTAGGATATCCATCCTATGCTAGAAAATATTTATTAATGGTCCATAGACCCTCTCATTACACTCACTTATCCCTTCCCCTATTTATGCATTGTTCCCTATTTCCTTTTCCTGGACTTCTACATTTACACTTTCTTTGGTGTGGCAGGGATAACTTTAGGCTTTTCCAATAATTGCCTAGTCAAATCCTTAATTGAATTTTATAAAGCATGTATCTTAATGTAGAACATTTCCCTATCTTTGGCTATGGCACTAGCCTTACTTATCAAAGTATCACATTTTTGGGATAGATGCTTTGTTTTATCCTCATTCAGATGTGCCCAATAAGTCAAAATCTGAGAAATCTCCATGTCATTTGTGTTGTTGAATGACCATACCATCTGATTTCCTACCATGCTCTCTTGAATTCTTAACAGAGCTGGTTTCTGATCTTTAGGAGCTAGGCTCCACATTGCAACTACTCAAGATTTTGGATCATATCCAAATCCTTTGATCATTTCTCCAACTTGTACTTCAGATGTCAATTTCAAGTCTGGTTGCCTTCTGATTTGATCTATTATGAAGGCTGATGCTACATCCCAACCCTCAGCAAGTAACACACCACTTTCTTTGACCAACTTCCTGGCCTCCTTAGGAGTTATTTCTTCAGACTCAGGATCATAGTTTTGTATGACTAGGAGGGCCTCATTAGTGATTGGTTCTCCTCCCTCCAATCTTAGTTGTTCACTCACTTCTCTCTGTTTATTCTACCTAAGGAAATCTTTGAA
Source organism: Thuja plicata (assembly GCA_018584345.1). Classification (NCBI taxonomy): domain Eukaryota; kingdom Viridiplantae; phylum Streptophyta; class Pinopsida; order Cupressales; family Cupressaceae; genus Thuja; species Thuja plicata. The sequence goes on along the minus strand of MU225962.1, from coordinate 2,800,390 downwards.
CTCCTGAGTTTTGATGAAATTGTTATCATCATAGAACTTTTGCTGATGGATAATTCTTTCATCAATACCAGTTAGGAGAGGTAATTCAATTTCTTCTTCAACCTCTTGTTGTAGTTTCTTTCCTTTTCTAATCTCTTTCCTCAGCTGGTGATCATAACGTCTATTACCAAGAATAAGGGCACTCACTCTATCCTTCTTTTCCTTTCTTACATAGGTTAAAGCATGTGAAGATTCACCAATATCAAGCTTTTGCCTTTTGAAAGCAGGCTCATCAATAGTCTCATGCTCTAGCACCTCTGTTAGGTCAACAATATACTCTTGTCCTTCTACTGCAATCTTTAATGGTATAGCTTGGTAATCTAGGTGAGCTCTAGGAGAAGGACAACCTTGATCACTATTATCGTCATACTCTAACTTTGAATTTTCTCTATGGCCCTTTTCAGGTACCACTAGTGCTTCTTCCAGCTGATTACACAAAAGTGTGTGATTTTCAATCATTGCATCTATCCTCTTGAGATAAGGAAAATTAGGGTAGAACCCTCCAAAACTCATCCCTTTTCTCCTGACCTGCCTTTCCAAGTCCATAAGTTCTTGGATCTTATCTGCTCTTCTCATCACTTCTTCTTCTTCCAAAATATTTTTGATAGCATCCTCCTCCATACCTTCTTCATGTACATAGTTATATGGTATGGTAGGGGTTAGAAGCTTCTTGGATCCCTCAATGAATCCTTCAATATCATTGTATCTGCACAAGGCTACACTCATTTTGTAATGACTCATCCAATTATTTATTGGATCTATGGCCTTCTTTCCAATTATAAACTGATACACTTTGAACTGTCTAGGGGTAAATGTCCCCTTTCTATGTGGCACCAAGTGTTCTTGATCTGTTAACATTAGCTGCTAGATAAATTCCATTGCAGCTATCCTAGTTGGAACATGATATGGGAGAATGTAAGAAGGATGTGAACATCCATATACTCTTATCATCATAAAGTTGTTTCCTAGGTAGAAATCTCCCCAATTATGATCACCAGGCCACTTATCAACATACTCACATGGCCTCAAAAGCTGCAATACTTTTGCAAGCAACCTGGTCTTGTTCACTCCTAGGCTTTGCATTATAGGGTATACAATCCAATTGTCAAATCCACAGAAATCATAATCTCTAGCGGTGTAGTTCCACACTCTGATCCACAATTGAATGAGGTTGGACTGATTGAAATGCAACCTTTGGGGATTCAAATTATGTATATCCATTATGGGATAATTGAAATAAAGCAATAAATGCATCAAAATATAATAATGCAAAAACTTGGGCTCTTTGTCCTTATTCTTAATAGCAACAAAACCCTCATGCATCCTATCAATAATATAAAGGATATAATCATAACTAGTGCTTGTATTAACATCATGTATATCTAAACCATCATCAAAATACTTGCATTTATCCTCTCTACACCTCCATCCCTCCCTAGCACTCTACACAATGCATAGGAAATATATTTCATGTAGTGGTTTAAATCTTTATAAAAATAAGGAGCCAAACCTGCTATATGGGGAATATAATTCCTTGTCTCCTTTGGCATGTGTTTCTTTATCATATTTCTCACAACCTCAGACTGCCTTTCATACCTCTCTTATTGCTTTTTGAGGTTGATTTTAGTTGACATTTGATAATAAAGGTTAAATGCTTGCATAAATAAATTTCTATTCAAAGCAAGTAACACAGTCCCATCTCTCTTCTTAGTTGTTTTACTAAGCTCATCATAATTGTTTGCTAGGGCTAAAATAAAATCAGCATCTACAAACACATCAGGAACTAATAACCTAGTCAGTCCACATGTCCAAGGATTCTAAATAGGCACAGCTCCATCACAATTTTTATAAAATTAATTGAACAGAGAATAACTTGATTTTCCTGTTGTCTTCGCATCTCTAATGTTGACCAACTCATCAACCATGATATCAACATTTGCTTTATTATTCTGTGTAGAACTTGGAAATAACTTCAGGAACTCATCTAAATAGTTCCTCTTTCCCTTGGCATCATCATCTACATCATCATTTCTTCCACTTGTTGAAGCCATACCCAATGCTTGACTCATCTTTTTCCGTTCTGTTCTGTTCTCAATCTCTGGCACCGAAATTGAAACAAATCTATCACAAGAAAACCTTACTTTGAACTGAAATGTATTGAAATAATTTGAGATCACTAAAAATCACACCAAATGCTTTGAATTCTATAAAAACTTAGCTCAATTCACTCTTTAGAAAGGCAACAATTCTCACTTTTCTCAGACATAACAAACTTAAAAAATTCTCCACTTCTGAAAATCTGAATGCAAGTAATAATGAACACGATGCCATCTGTTTATGGAAAAATGCTCAAAGTACGCAGCTCATTATTGGAAAATCCATCATTTATGCCTTCAATTTCACATACTATGTCATTAATACAAATTATAGCCGTAGCCTTTGATCATGACAGGCAATCTAGTTCGAATGAATGACAAATTCATGAAAATTCTTATTAAAATTTATCAAAGGTTAAAAAATGATGCGATTGGCTCTTTTCATCAACTTTTCCACCTTGTCATTACTGTTCTGCCTTCCTATTGGCCGGTGAATTTTCAACCGTAACATGTCAGCATCAATTTTAACTTTTCCTTACTGTATTCATCATTTTCCTTATATGGTGACCTAGCGACTGTGCTTTAGCTCTATGTCGCTTAACATTTGTTTTAACTCTAAATTGTTTTGGAGACCTGGTGAAAACATGTGTTCTTTTACTTTAGTTTAACCTTAGTCAACTTCTGGCGATCACGTGACTGAAGAAATCCATGTCACTGAAAGGAAATCCTAACTCTGAGTTTATCATGCGACATCCGGTCCACCATAGATCTCCTTGTAATAAAACACTTATTGCTAAGTCTCTTAATCATATTAATCCTTTATGAGACTTCACAACTTAATCTTATGTCACTTAATCACTAAATAATTATCACTTAACTATTTTATACTGGAGACTTGGCGACTATAGTTCACTGTTACATTAATTTCCTTATGTCTCTAAGTCGCTTAAATAAATTACCTTTAACCTTTTCGCCTGGAGACTTGATGACTACCATTGATTTCTCATCTGTGATCATCCAACGGCTCCACTAAGTCTCTGAAACCTTCATAGAAACCCTAACTTACTTGGAGACCTGGCGACAAGAATATAATATTCTCTTTAGTCTCTTAGTTGCCAAATGTCAAACTTCACACTCTGAGACTACACGACTACATATTTTAATCACTTATATTTTGGAACACGTGTCTCTTTATTACTACTTGTCTCTTAATCACTGAATGAATGCTGACTTGTCAAAACTGATCAGTGACTACGCGACAACCGTGTATCTTTTCTTTGCTTTCGATTATCTCCAAGTCTCTGAATCCTTTACCTTAACTCACTTTTATCCCGAGACTCAGTGATAATGTAATCTTTAAAACTCACCGCTTCACTCTGATATGATTTGGAGACACCACAACCACAATATATCAAAGTTGCCAAATAATTTATTAACTAAAAGGCCTATTGTGAGACTTTCTGACCACCGTTAGATCTTTCATCTGATGGATGGTTGCTGCTCAATCTCTTAACCAAAGTGGCATATTCCTTTTCTCTTGGAGACAATGTGACAAGAGCATTCTGCGGAGTCTCTAAACCAAATGGAATATTCTTTCAACATTCAGAGACTTGGCGACCTGTCTAAAAAGAACATGATTTATTTCATAACCTATGCTCAAAAAAGGTAACGTTAAAACATAACCCTGACTTGGAAATTAGTGCTTTTTCATATTTCGAATGAAAATGGCATAAAGGCTTAGGGTTTCTGGTCTTTACAAAAGGATTTTGAGGTTAACAAACTTATTTGCAGCAGGATATTACCATTTTCAACTATGAACTCAACTTTCAAGGTACAGGAAAGGCAGGCACTCTATAAATTTTCAGGGCAAAATTCAAAATAGGAAAAACAACCAATAGTGGCTCTATCTGTGGATGGCTAAACGCAATTTTATGGCAAAGAATCACAGAATATCTAGTTGCAGACCTCTTATTTGGCGAAAACTAAACTACAGCTCAAAGGGAAACACACAACAGAAAAGAAAACCTACCCCTCCAAAATATGGTACAAAATTACTGGTGCATAAAACTTTGTTTTCAATTGAAGAAAGGTTTCAAAAATTTCCCATGCACTAGCAACTCATATCCTTCATCTTCCATGTTCTTCATAATATAGGAATCTTTCCCAAAGCTTTTAGGGCCCATTTGTTTGGCGGAATTTGTGCATGCTAGAATTGCCAATTCTGGAATTGTGTTATTCTCAAAACGAATGCTAGAATATGGGCTTGTCCTGTTTGGTTCACCTGGAAGATGACTGAGAAGATGCCAATTTTGCATTTGGTTTTGTACAACTCGAATTGGAATTGGAATTTTGTTTTTGCACACATACACACATACACACACATATACACATATACAAACACGCACACACATGTGTATACACACACATGTATATACACATGTGTATACACACACATGTATATACACATGTGTATACACACACATATATATGCACACACACATGTGTGTGTGTATATATATATATATATATACGCATACACATGTGTGTATATACACACATGTGTATATGTACACACACATGTATATACACACACATGTATATACACACACACATGTATATATACACACACATGTGTGTGTGTATATATATATATGTGTGTGTGTGTATACACATATATATGTGTGTATATATACACATGTGTATACACACACACACTTTTATATATATATATATATATACACACATACATGTATGTAGATACACATTTATACACATATACACACATGTGTGCATACACATATATACAAATATATACATACATTTGTGTATATATATACACATATATACATATACACATGTATATATATACACACATATACACATATGTATATATACATACATACACACATGTATATATATATATACATCCTTATAGAAATATAATATACATTATTGAAACAAAAATAGGAATGAATTTTCCGTCCCAAAAAAATACTTTCAATTCCAATTCCAGGTCTGAGAAGGAATTGTGGAATGCTCAAAATGACCCAAAATTAGAATTTGCATAACCCTATTCCAATTTTTAATTTTGGAACTGTTAACCAAAATTTCCATTCCCTATGAAATTTGGCCATCCTCTGTGTTTTCCCGCCCAAAATGGCTAGATCCTTTCAAAATTTCTTACTCTTGTCTCATCGCGCAATCGCGGTGATTTTATGTTCA
>MU225962.1:2754426-2771117 GCA_018584345.1 Thuja plicata | reverse complement strand
AGGTCCCTTGGATACTGGATTCTGGTGCTTCTCACCATATGGCATCTTCTCCGAAGATCTTCTCTTCTATTGAGGCTTCTCCTATTCCCCACATTCTCATGGGGAATAACACTATTATGCCAGTCTGTGGGAAAGGTTCTATACACATTCAGGATGGCACATTCAATGATGTATTGTATGTTCCATCTTTGTCTGCAAACCTTCTCTCGATTTACCAGATTACACACAGTGGATCAGGGAAGATAGTTGAGTTCACGCTAGATTCAGTCTTCATTCAGGATAGCGCGACAGGTGGCATTGTTGCTATAGGGACAGTTGATCATTCCACCCATCTCTACACCTTCTCACACTTTGGTCCACCATCTCCATCATCAGAGCATAGCTCTCCTCTTACGCAAGAGCATCATGTGGGACAGTCAGGTCACTTGAACCTTTGTGTTGTTCCTGAGACCACTTTTGTGGCTGCCTCACCTCATCTTGTTGGGGTTTCTTCTCTTCAGCAAGACTCTTCTTCAGCACTGCCAGACCCTCCAGCTCCATTCATCGAGCCACCAAGTGTAGTTGTTGAGGATTCGATAGAGGACACTCATCTCCTCTCTCTTGACAGTGTCAGCACACCTGTCATACCACCTACATTGGGTGTTCCCTTTTAGGATCCTCGTGTCTACTCCTTTGAGCATCAGCTTGGCCTTCTAGTGACACCTCATCTTTCAAGGTTACCTCTTCAGTGCTCACTTCCTTTCACTCCTTTGTATTGGCGTCATGGTGGTTTGTTCATTGATCCAAGGGTTCTTTCATTCTGGGGGGGCTTTGGAGCCTTGACCCTCTCTCACGGGGGGGGTTGGTAGCACGCATTGTACTTATGGCTTTGAGAGAATCTCTTGAAGTCATTTTTTGTCTTTTACTTCCTTTTATATCTCTTTTTGGAGAGGAGTTTTTCCCACTGGGTTTTCTCCTTTGTCTCCGGTTTACAAAGATTTCCTTGTATTAGGTACCTGATCAGGCCTTGTTGTCGGGACCCATTTCCTTCTTTCATAGTTGTGCTAGGTCATCTTACCTCCTAAGCTTCGCTTAAGGGGGGGTGTTAGAGTAATTATATTTTACACTTATTAATTAAATCACTTCAGTTTAATTAATTAAGTTATTTATTACTCTATTTTCTTAAGCTATCTCTTAGGTGCATTATAATTAATATCTTTATTAATTATAATGTGCAACCTAGCTTTTTTAGGCTTTAGGGTTTTCTTCACCTTTATAAGTTTAACCTTGTAAATATTTTTTTCAATTAACTCAGATCATAATTTTGCTCTCATTTTTGAGTAACTTCTGAGTTCTGCTTTTTGCTTCTTTCTGCTTCTCTCTTGTAACAGGTTATTTGCATGCAGGTATTCTTGGCGTTTTGTGGATTTGTATCTCTCAAATCCTACAGATTACACAGAAGTGTGTGATTTTCAATCATTGCATCTATCCTCTTGAGATAAGGCAAATTAGGGTAGAACCCTCCAAAACTCATCCCTTTTCTCCTGACTTGCCTTTCCAAGTCCATAAGTTCTTGGATCTTATCTGCTCTTCTCATCACTTCTTCTTGTTCCAAAATATTTATGATAGCATCCTCCTCCATACCCTCTTCATGTACATATTTATATGGTATGGTAGGGGTTAGAAGCTTCTTGGCTCCCTCAATGAATCCTTCAATATCATTGTATCTGCACAAGGCTACACTCATCTTGTAATGACTCATCTAATTATTTATTGGATCTATGGCCTTCTTTCCATTTATAAACTGATACACTTTGAACTGTCTAGGGGTAAATGTCCCCTTTCTATGTGGTGCCAAGTGTTCTTGATCTGTTAACATTAGCTGCCAGATAAATTCCATTGTAGCTATCCTAGCTGGAACATGATATGGGAGAATGTGAACATCCATATACTCTTATCATCGTAAAATTGTTTTCCAGGTAGAAATCTCCCCAATTATGATCACCAGGCCATTTATATACATACTCACATGGCCTCAAAAGCTACAATACTTTTGCAGGAAACCTAGTCTTGTTCATTCTTAGGCTTTGCATTATAGGGTATACTATCCAATTCTCAAATCCACAGAAATCACAATCTCTAGCGGTGTAGTTCCACACTCTAATCCAGAATTGAATGAGGTTGGGCTGATTGAAATGGAACCTTTGGGGATTCAAATTTTGTATATCCATTATGGGATAATTGAAATAAAGCAATAAATGCATCAAAATAGAATAATGCAGAAACTTGGGCTGTTTGTCCTTCTTAATAGCAAAAAAACCCTCATGCATCCTATCAATAATATACTGGATATAATCATAACTAGTGCTTGTATACACATCCTGTATATATAAAACCATCATCAAAATACCTGCATTTATCCTCTCTGCACCTCCATCCCTCCCTAGCACTCTACACAATGCATAAAAAATATATTTCATGTAGTGGTTTAAATCTTTATAACAATAAGGAGCCAAACCTGCTATAGGGGCAATATAATTCCTTGTCTCCTTTGGCATGTGTTTCTTTATCATATTTCTCACAACCCCAGACTGCCTTTCATACCTCTCTTCTTATTTTTTGAGGTTGATTTTAGTTGACATTTGATAATAAAGGTTAAATGCTTGCATAAATGAATTTCTATTCAAAGCAAGTAACACAGTCCCATCTCTCTTCTTAATTGTTTTACTAAGCTCATCATAATTGTTTTCTAGGGCTAAAATAAAATCAGCATCTACAAACACATCAGGAACTAATAACCTAGGCAGTCCACATGTCCAAGGATTCGAAATAGGCACAAATCCATCACAATTTTTATAAAATTAATTGAACAGAGAATAACATATTGTTCCTGGTGTCTTTGCATCTCTGATGTTGACCAACTCATCAACCAGGATATCAGTGTTTTCTTTCTTATTCATTGTAGAACCTGGCAATAAATTTAAGAACTCATCTGAATAGTTCCTCTTTCCATTGGCGTCATCATCTACATCATCATTCGTTCCACTTGTTCAAGCCATACTCAATGCTTGACTCATCTTGTTCTGTTATGTTTTTTTCTCAATCTCTGGCACCGAAATTGAAACAAATCTATCACAGGAAACCCTTACTTTGAACTGAAATGTATTGAAATAATTCGAGAGCACTAAAAATCACACCAAATGCTTTGAATTCTATAAAAACTTAGCTCAATTCACTCTTTAGAAAGGAAACAATTCTCACTTTTCTTAGACATAGCAAACTTAACAAATTCTTCGCTTCTGAAAATTTGAATGCAAGGTAAGTGATAATGAACATGATACCATCTATTTATGGAAAAATGCTCAAAGTATGCAGCTCATTATTGGAAAATCCATCATTTCTGCCTTCAATTTCACATACTGTGCCATTAATACAAATTCTAGCCATAGCCTTTGATCATGAAAGGCAATCTAATTTGAATGAATGACAAATTCATGAAAATTCTTATTAAAATCTATCAAAGGTTAAAAAATGATGCGATTGGCTCTCTTTTCATCAACTTTTCCACCTTGTTATTACTGTTCTGCCTTCCTATTGGCCGGTGACTTTTCAACCGTAACATGTCAGCATCAATTTTAAATTTTCCTTATAGTATTCATCATTTTCCTTATCTGGCGACCTAGCGACTGTGCTTTAGCTCTATGTCGTTTAACATTTCTTTTAACTCTGAATTCTTTTGGAGACTTGGTGACAACATGTGTTCTTTTACTTTAGTTTAACCTTAGTCAGCTTCTGGCGATCATGCGACCAAAGAAATCCAAGTCTCTGAAAGGAAATCCTAACTCTGAGTTTATCATGCGACATCCTGTCCACCGTAGATCTCCTTGTAATTGGACGCTTATTGCTAAGTCTCTTAATCATATTAGTCCTTTATGAGACTTCACGACTTAAGCTTATGTCTCTTAATTGCTAAATTATTATCACTTAACTATTTTATACTGGAGACTTGGCGACTCTAGTTCAATGTTACATTTATTTCCTTTTGTCTCTAAGTCACTTAAAGAAATTACCTTTAACCTTTTTGCCTGGAGACTTGACGACTACCGTTGATTTCTCATCTTTGATCATCCAACGGCTCCGCTAAGTCTCTGAAACCTTCATAGAAACCCTAACTTACTTGGAGACCTGGCGACAAGAATATAATATTCTCTTTAGCCTCTTAGTTTCCAAATGTCAAACTTCACACTTTGAGACTACGCGACTGCATATTTTAATCACTTATATTTTGGAACATGTGTCTCTTTATTACTACTTGTCTCTTAATCACTGAATGAATGCTGACTTGTCAAAACTGATCAGTGACTACGCGAAAACCGTGTATCTTTTCTTCGCTTTCAGTTATCTCCTAGTCTCTAAATCCTTTACCTTAACTCACTTTTATCCCGAGACTCAGCGACAATGTAATCTTTAAAACTCGTCACTTAACTCTGATTTGATCTAGAGACACCATGACCATAGTATATCAAAGTCGCCAAATGATTTACTAACTGCAAGGCCTATTGCGAGACTTTCTGACCACCGTTAGATCTTTCATCTGATGGACGGTTGCCACTCAATCTGTTAACCAAAGTGGCATATTCCTTTTCTCTTGGAGACAACGCGACAAGAGCATTCCACTGAGTCTCTAAACCAAATGGAATATTCTTTCAACATTCAGAGACTTGGCGACCTGTCTAAAAAGCACATGATTTATTTCATAACCTATGCTCGAAAAAGGTAACATTAAAACATAACCCTGACTTGGAAATTAGGGCTTTTTCATATTTCGAATGAAAATGACCTAAAGGCTTAGGGTTTCTGGTCTTTTCAAAAGGATTTTGAGGTCAACAGACTTATTTGCAGCAAGATATTACCATTTTCAACTATGAACTCAACTTTCAAGGTACAGGAAAGGCAGGCACTCTCAAAATTTTCAGGGCAAACTTCAAAATAGGAAAAACAACCAACTGGGTGAGGGATAAATTTGCAATGGTGAGGATATTGCAACATTGTGCAAGACATGACTAATGTTGATTGCCATGACTGTATATTTTCAAGCCTGATTGAGTTAGAATGGGGGGAATTAGAAAGAATTAGAGAGCTGCCTAAAAATGGGAGCAGATGATTCCACTTTCATCTTCTTCTTTTTTGCTACATTGGTATTTTCCCAAGATATGGGAAGCAAATTTGTTTTCACAACAATAGGTTGAAGAAGAAGGGCAATTATGCCCAGGATATTGTCTAGCAGATAGTGATATGCAACGAGTCATGAGACATTGATTTATCCATTGAGTTATCCTAAAGCTATAATTATGACTCAACAGATGCCTAAGTCCATAACATTTGTGCTAGATAAGTATCAATTGTGACACAATGTCAACTATGGAAATGACATGTCATTTATAGAGCATACATAAGAGAAAGTTGTTAACTTTAACAGTCTAGGAATCAATTATTGAAAAATATGTATCATGTAGCATGTAACATTGTAATTTATTATTAATGTGTAATGAATAGTTGTGGTTTAACAATGTTAGTGTTTCCCCTTATTCATTTTCAATGAACAATTATCTTCATTGTGCATATTTGTGTAATTTTATAAGTTCTATGAATGTACTAAAACCCTTATATATATAATTATTAACATTTACAATAGATTAGTTAAGCATTTTAATCATTTAAGAAAAAAATTATTAATTTCCAACATTACCATTTGTCATTATTAACCACTCCCCTACAAGAACATAAACATAACAGCTGATTGTTACATGCCAAAAACACACAAGTGCTAATATTATAACATTCTATTGTATTTTATTATAAACATGCAAATTTATTATGTAAAGCCATCCCTTCCTCTTTACCCTTAAACTGAAAATTATGTCTTTAATAAAAAGGAATCACTGAAGTTAGCTTAAAAGAGACGTTATAGGAAAAGAATTTTTAATAAAGATCTACGTGGAAGAAGCCATGTTTCAGACTTTATGGCCTGCCTACCATGGCTTTTAGAATATGAAAATGTTGACTGTTCTCAATTTCAAACGGAAACCAGAACAAAGATAAAAGCAGTACAGTGATAACTTTGAGTAAAGATGAAAGACAAAGGAATTGGAATATCTTGGAAATGATAGAAAGGGGGATAGAAACCACAGAGAATATAATGAGAACATTGTGAGTTGAAAATGTGTATATTATGAGCACATCTTTCAACACATCTGTACAGTCTATAAATATATGCTATTTTTCAAATTACATAAGCATGATTGAAATGGGTAGAAGCCTGTTTGGCCAACAAAGACATGGCACTGCATATGACAATAATAGCATTACCATGATCAAATCATACTTGCAGGTGCCATGTTTTTACTGGCCGAATGAGCTTCTATCCATCTAAATATATGATAATCAAATTGTCAGGAGCTTTCTGATTTGATTTATACAGGAACTTGCAAATGCAGAGAAGCTTTTAGTTTTGAATCACTTCCAGAATAGTTCAAGTAACTTTTTATTATCATATAAAATAGAACTCTATTGTACCATTGAGTTTTTGTTTTTGTTTTAAGTTGTACTGATCTCAAGTAACAGTAATATCAAATGTTTTATGAATATAAAAATAATGGTTCTACAAGTTTTTTTTGTTTAAATTAAATATATATAATTAGGGAAAATTGTATATTTGTTACTTTTTGTTTCAGATTCATTTTGATTGGACTGTTTTAATAAAAGGATTAATGTATAAGTAGTATGTTTCTTATTATATATGTACATGTATGTGTGTCTATCTAGACAAGATGTCTAAGGTGTAATTAAAGCAAAAATTTATAATTTTTATTTTCTTAAAATCAATATTAGTTATCATATGCATTCGTAAGAAGGTAGAGCACTATAGTGATAGTTGTGTTTGATTTTGGACATACATATTATTTATCATATAATTGATATCATCTATTATATGAAGGAGGATTGAAGAGTGGAGAAAATTTTCTACAAATAGTATCGACGAGAATTATAATCCCCAAAATGTAATGAAACACACTTGATGATGTGAGTCATTATGGAATTTTCAGTCAAGGATATGTTTATGGTCATATTAGTTATTTGAAGATTTATTGATTGTACCTATGTTGATGTTCATGAAAAGTATTGGTCATGTTTACTATTTTATTCTTTAAGGTGGACATAGTTTTAAAGTGTGTTGGAACTTGGTGTTGTAGATTGCTTATTAAAGATTAAACATGTACTTGTCATCTTTATCTAGACGATTTTTTCTTGAAAGGGTTTCTCTATGTAAAATTAATGTTATGTGTTGTTTTTTTTTTTTTTTGATCGGTAATGTTATGTGTTGTTGCTTCATAGTTTACTAATATTATTTATTTCTTGATTTATACTTCCACATACAATATTTTATCGTAAATCCAATATCAAGGAGTTAAATTTTATATTTATATACACTTTGGGAAGTATTTTATTATAGTAGTTTTGCCTTGTTTCTCAATAATTTTGTAATTTTGTATCTTCATGGATCAAATTTTTAGAATGACTTCAAATTTTACATTCAAGTTTTAAATTAGACCCAAGCCAACTCTCTCCAAATTAATTGTTTTGTGCTAACTTGAAGGAAAAAATATTTCAAGTTACACATGATAGGTCCTATACAAAAGGCTTTTAAATTCAAGTTTAGATAAATCACTTAGCTTATGTGCAGCTACTTGCAACATCATTATATAGTGTATAATCATTTCACGTCAACATTGCCACTTAGTGACAAATCATGCATCTTCATGGTTTCAAGTGTTATCTTCAATCCTTGCTCCAAAACCATTAAATTATTTTTAGTATAAGTTTTTTTTTGTTACATTAGGAAAATATTATTTTCTCCTACACATATCATTAAGTTTGTTTAGGTTATATTAAAACTGGTTAATACGAGGATGTGTGGCATAATACATGAATTACATGTGTCACTCATGCCCACCTTTGGATAGTAAAGTTTCATACTCTCTTTTGAATTAATGTGCTACCTCCCATAAACATTTATTTTTCCTTACCTAAGTAGGTGCAATCATGTAACCGAGAACATTTAACAAGTAGAGAAAACTTCCACCTATTTTGGGCAATTGGGAGGTATTACTCCTCTTGAAATTATTTGAATTTATTTATATATAAAAGAAGCACTCATCTCTTTCTTATCTAGTTCATTATTTCACTTATCCATGAGCGCTAGTTCAATACAAGAGTGCTAATTTATTTTATCTCTAAATACTTGTTCTTTCTTTCCTTTAGTCATTATGATCTTAGGTGGCTTCATGTCTAAATCTAATAAGGTATCAAAGCTAATTGTGAGTTGTGGATGAGAAATATTTTAAGAATGTAGGGGTATTTCATTCTAGAAATAAATTTATGTTCCTTTTCATCTGACAATGACTTGGAGAATCAAAAAATCTTAAAGAAATTTCTAGGCGAAATCCCTTTATCTTTATTTTCAATGTAGGTATTTTGGAGCTTATTAGAGGTATTCTAAGATCACCATTGAGTTCAGTGTAGCTAAAATAGTTGTAATCATATTTTATTTTATCCAAATTAAATATTGGAGGTGAAACCAATGAAGGTTTGAAATATGAATTTTTATCACTAGATCCAATGGGTAGCTATTCTTTTAGGACATTTTGACGCCAAGTGAACCCTACCATCACTTTCCGAAGGACCAAAAACCTCAAAATTGACTTTAAATTATTTATTTTTAAACAAAGTCAATTTTGAAGAAAAAAAAATTTAGTAGGTGAGACGTACAACCACCTGCATAAAGGATCATGTGGAATTTTTAAAAAAAATTATGTTCAAAAAATATATTAACTTTCAAAAAAATATATAAAAAGTCATAGTTTTTTCATATATTAAAATATTGTTTTCTAAAAAATATCTTTTTAAAAAAATGGAAGAAATGCACCTTACAATTACTTTGAGTGAAAAACTGAAATGGAACTTCACATAAGAAATTTAAAATTGTATAGAATAACAATGGGTATTGATGAGGAGTCTACAACTAATTTAAAAAATCCTAAATGGTTTAACAAATGTGATGAAGCTTTTGGCACCTTATATATAGTTGTATTTCCTAATCTACACTTTCAACATTATGTTTGAAAAATCACCAAATGAAGTGTGGAATTCTTTGAACATTCTCTTTGGTAAGAAAGATGACTTGAGATCCCGTTAATTGGGGAATGAGCTCATGGGATTGAGCCCTTACAACTTTGACACTATTCAAGACTTTTTTAACCATGTTGAATGTCATGAGATTACAATTGGGACAATGTGGAATTAAAGATAATGACTCACATATCATTTTAAGTATTATTTCAAAATTTGGTTTGAATTATGTTATGTTTGTTTCTACATTTCATGCAATGAAGATAGTCCTGGGGAAATCATTTAATATGCCCTCTCTAGATAAATGTTTTGCTGGTTTCATAAAGGATAAAGATAATTTGATTTGAATGGGAAATATTAAAGTCCAGGTGTCGTGCCTTGGCTATAAAATAAGGCATTAACAAGAAAATAAAGAAACAATAGAACCAAGGAGATAAGAATGAAGATTGATATTAATATTTATCTATTTTTAAAGTACACTCTGAATTCTCTTTACAAGAGGAATCATCTAGAAGGGGAAAATCTTGCGTGTGCATATTGCAAGATGAATGGACATGAAGAAAATTCTTGTTATAAGAAGGATATTGATGAACTAAAATAACTTTTTTAGAGAAACAAAATCATTTTTCCTTCTTTAATGGTTGATTTAGCTTCTTCTTCTCATCCTAAAAAGTTAAACTAGCTAAAATCCAACAAGGAAAAAGGTCGTACTACCGAGACGGGTAAATCAAAAGGTAAAACTCTTTGTACTTCTATAGGTCTTGGATTAGAGATATGGGTCCTAAATTCTAGAGATTTTCACCATATGGCTTCTTCACATTGTATGTTCTCTTATTTTGAGCTTTATGTTATGTTATTGATGGAAAACAATGGATACATGAATGAAATCTAGAAGGGATATGTTGATATTGGGGATGAAACTCTCAATGATATTATGTGTGTACCCCATTTATCAAGAAATCATATTTCCATTTATTGAGTCTTCCATGGTGGTGTAGGGAGGATTGTGGAATTCACACCTAATTCAATTACCATTCAGTACTTGGAGATTGGAGTGATAATTTCTATGGGATGGTTGATCATTCATCTCATTTGTACACCTTTTTAGACTTTGTACATGATGATGGATTTGATTTTTTGGTTGTCGATCATAGTAATAGTATGAACATAAATTATTTTGAGAAAATAATTGTTACTTGAAATTGTCATTCTTGTATTAGATGTAATTCTTGAGCCTTATATGTTTTTCATATATTATAATTGTAGTGATACATGAGGTTCACATTGGTCTTCCCAGTCCAGTTCCTTGGGATGAATACTGATAGATATTGTAGGTTTTTTTGTAAAAGCCTATATTTTGTATTTGGGAGACATTATTCACATGACATCCATATCATCTTTGATGGATTTGATTATTATTCAAATGTTATAAGGGAACATTTAGACCCTCTTATTATATCTTCATATTTTCAATATTTATCATAGTTTGATAGTGGCTTGGAGATTTTTGAGAAAAATTTGGAGGATGCATCTTTATCTTCAAATGGTATATCTTGAAAATATTAGGATCGTATTTGACATTCATCTCCATTAGGTTATGAATTTTCACTTTCAATACTTAGGCCTAAAACTCTTGATTTGTTTATATGGCATCCTTCAACATCAACATGGACACATTAGATAATTTCATACACCTCTCCTTCATATTCATTTTAAGAATGAGAAGAATTCTCCACACACCTTCCATTTTTTTTCTTCTGAAAGGTCAATGGTCATTGCATATCTTTTACATGAATTTTTTAGCATCAACATTGGCACATTCAACTACTTGAGGGAAGGATACACAATTTTTCTTATCCTCTCTATTTGGGAGGGTACTTATTCCTTGCATAGGATTATTTCTTGCATGCAAAATTTATTTCTCTTTCTCTCTTTTCAGGAGGAGTTTTGTCCCACTAGGTTTTATCCTTTACTTTATTTGTTAGAGATTAATTAGTACATGGGTACCTCATATGACCTCATAGTCTGGACCTGTATTTTCTCATTTGTATCTATTCATCCACCTAAGATACATTTAAGGGAAATATTAGTGTGAGATTGCTATTTTCCATGTGTGTGTGTGTGTGTGCGCGCGCGCGCGCGTGCGCGTGCGTGCGTGCGTGTGTGTGTGTGTGTACCTTGGGTAGTTGAGTCTCATACCCTCATTTGCATTTGTTTACACCCATGATAACCATTTTTTTCTTTACTTGAGTAGGAACAACCATGTATTCCAAAATTTACCAACTAGGTAAAAATCCTTCCCGATTTAAGCATTTGGGAAAAATCACTCCTCTTGAAATTATTTTTCCAATATTTTTCTATATTAAAAAGAACTCACATCTCTCTTAGCTATTTCACTTGTTCCTGAGTGCTAGCTCATTACAAGAGAGCATTTATTTATACTATCTCTATAAATTTGTTCTAATCTCCTTCAATCATTCTAATCTTGGATGGCTTCGTATAAATCAAATAATTATATCCTACTAGCTTAGCCAAAGGACATGTATTTGTGTAAAAACTCCAAAAATTTATTTAATAACACCTATTGTCTTGTAGATTCAAATTATTACTATTGAATCAAACAAATTATAGTGACCTAAGAGTGTAGTTTATTTTTGCACATAGGTTTTGAGCCCATGAGAAATGTTCATTTGCAAGTGCATAGAGTTCAATTGACAAACTCAAATTTAATTTATAGAATAACATAAATTGGATAGTCACATGGAAAAATATTCTACTATTAGAACATAATTTTGAATACTAAGTGAGAATTTTTAATAAAATATCATCAATCTGAATGCAAATCCAACCTATATATTTTATTATATTTTTCAAAAGTGTGCATGTGCATTTAAGTCACTATCCTCAAAGCTCATTAGGTAACTTTATTTTTTTTCCTTTAGCTACCCTATTTTAGATATTAAATCTATAGACCATATCCTTATAATAACATATATTAAAGGTTAGAGGATTTCAAATCTTATAATCCTTGATGCTCTTAACATATCTAATAAATATACAAATTTGAGTTCTTGGGATCTAAATCTATAGACCGCACCCTTAGAATAAAAAATATTACAGGTTAGAAGATTTCAAAACTTATAATCCTTGATGTTGTCAACATATCTAATGAATATACAAATTTGAGTCGTTCTAACTTAGATATGTAGTGTATGAAAATTGATTCTTACTTAGGAATAAAGTTTCCTTTCAATAACTAACAATCTACATAAATATTAGGATGAATAAGATGTTTTTATACCTCTCTAAATCTATTATTCTTAAGAAATCATTATAGCTAGAAAAAAGATGAAATATTTAAATTCATATACAACGTATATATCTTGTTCTAATGAATTGGTGACAATCTCTCTCTATAAAATCAATTGTGAATTGATATAAACAAAAAAAAGAATGTATAGGTCTCAAAGATGGATTCTGACTTTTTAATAGTCTCGATCATAGATACCAACACTTATGCACATTTCTTCACATCATATCATCATTTGGTATGGATGTCAAAAGTAAAAGTCCTTAATACCTTGAAACTGGTACCTACATACACATGATAAATATTGCATTGTCATCATGTACAAGAAACACAAAAAATACTTGAATAAGGAAACATATATTATGAAGCCTAAACTAAAATGAACACATAAAATTACCAAAAATTAAAAGATGTCATTGAAGCTTTAACTATTGTCCAATCCTAAAAATCCCCCCCCCCCCCACACACACACACACACACACACAGCGTACANCCCCCCCCCCCCCCACACACACACACACACACACACAGCGTACACAACAAAATTGAGAATAACAAGATTTGCAAAGACAAGAAATGGGCTTTCTATTATCCACCATGAAATGAAATTACAAGATTCTAAAATATAAAATGCACATTCAAAAATGCAACATGCACAGCCACATGGGCATTTTATTACAACAATATGCAATCCAGAGCCACCAACTACATAACCCAAAACTACCCTAGACTACCCTATGGGCCTTCAATATATAGGCAATTTAACCGCCCAAGAAGACTCTAGAAATTAAACCCTAAATTTTGAGGCCGACCATCCCAAAGATATTATTATTCATTTTTATTACATTAGAGTAGGCCCAAACAACTTCGAAACCCAAAAAGAAATTTTGAAGAAACTTTAACTTTTTCAAGTTCAGGTAGCACAACTTCCTGAGACCATAAGTCATCACTCGTTGACCTGGTGGGCCGTGGTAACCCCATTTTGGAAATGCCACAAAGCTCTCTACAACACGTAACTTTTGCAAGCTCCAATCAGCCAAGGTTTTGACCTCATTCAGAGCATCTAAAGGCTTCAAAGTTGAGTTTGAAATTTTTGTACCCTACTGCCAATATCAAAAATATTCAACATCTACAAAACTAGACTTGATCTGGAAATGAAACTTTACTGGCAGGCTGATACAATCAAAGTGAACCTCCAGGGAAGAAAATAGAAAATTCTGAGCTCAAACAAAAAACTTACTAAAAATAGTAACTTTCCAGAAATAGTAGCTCTACACAAAATAGCCCTTATTGAAAAGAAACCAGAAAATATTTTTGGGTGATGCAAGATTGCTCTTACACCTAGGATGCTCCTACATCAGACACCCAGGGTAATTTGAGAACTGACCCTGTGACGTCTTAGGTGGTCAAAGAAAAAATAAGACAGTTAACCTCCTCCCTTGATAGCCATGATGAATCTTCTACAGGTCATCCTTTCCATTTGACCAAATATTCTTCATATGTCATGTTTCTTGTGCTTCTACTAACACGACTGTCCAAAATATCTTCAATATCCTATATAGCTGAAGTAGTTGATGGAATATTCCGCTATGCTTCTATGACCTGATCTTCAACACCTCCCTCGTGATATTCTGTCAAATCTAAAATGTTAAATACTAGTGAAATATTGAGTTTACTAGGAAAATCCACTTCATAAGCATTTCCTGAATCATGCTTCTTTGGTATTTTGCATGGTCCAAACTTCTTCATCTTCAACTTATTATATGTTCCTACTAGAAATCTCTCTTGTCTCAAATGAACCATGACTTCATCTCCCACCTAGAATTCCTTATGCCTTCTTTTCTTGTCTTCCTTAGCCATGTACTGTGTATTCATTTTATTAATATGTTGCCTCACCTCCTCATGCAAATTCTTCAAGTGTTCTGCAAAGTCTTCAGCTTCAATGCTACTTGCCTCTCCTTTGTCCAACTTTCTTAATTCTGATGCATTTTTGGGACTACTCCCATACACTATATGGAATGGTGATTTACCAGTGCTCCTATTGACAGAATTATTATATGCAAATTCTGCCTGTGGTAAAACTAAATCCCATCCCTTTGGTTCATCTCCAACCAAGCATCTCAACAGGTTTCCCAAACTCCTATTCACAACTTCTATCTGTCCATCAGTCTGTGGATGGTGTGTTGAGCTGAACTTCAAATCTGTCTTCAACTTTTTCTACAAGGTTCTCCAAAAGTACCCAACAAACTTGGTGTCTCGATCTGAAACTATGTTCTTTGGTAAGCCATGTAGTCTTACCACCACCCTGAAAAACAATTCTGCTACATGAACACCATAATTAGTTTTCTTGCAAGGAATGAAATGTGCCATTTTTTAAAACCTATCCACCACTACAAAGATAGAATCGTGCCTTCTCAGAGTTCTCAGTAGGCCAAGAACAAAGTCCATACTAATATCCTCCCATGGATTCTCTGGTATAGATAATGGCTGATATAACCATGTATTTTTCTTCTCTCCTTTTGTCATCTGACATACTCTGCAACCTTGTACAATTTTCTTAACATCCTACTGCAATTGTGGCCAATAATAATTCTCACTAACTAGAGAAATGGTTTTATCTCGCCCAAAATATCCAGCCAATCCTCCACTATGTTTTTCTTTGATTAGATTCTCCCTCATGGAACTCTTTGGAATGCACAATTGACTACCTTTGAACAACGTATCATCCTGGATTATGAAATCCAACAATTTGGTTCTATCCACAGTAACAGGTTCTCTACAAGCTTTCCAAGCTTCACCAAAATTTGGATCTTCGGGATACAAACTCTTGATTTCCTTGAACCCAACAACCTCAATCTGCATCTCGGTCAACAAAATCAGTCTTCTGCTAAGGGGGTGATACCACAATAGTGGGTTACACTTTATTGCCTAAACGGACATTGAAGTCTACATTTTGAGAAAAAATTTCACATTCAGATGCATATTGTCGTTAAACTGTTTGAAATCGGAAGATGAAGTAAACTAGAGTATTTTAGGATTTTCTGTCTAGATTCTAAATATTTTTTTATTATTATTTTTTTAATTGATTTTAATGGTTTTTTTTTTCTCCCACTAAAACTGCTATGTTTCTGAAAATGTCATTTTCAAAAAGGTACAATGACTCCGTACAACATAACTTTTTTTCTAAAATAGATATCGATGCACTTCTTTTGAATTTGGTTTTGTAACATCCATATGGAGGGCATGAAATTGGTTTGATGACATTATCATGATTATTGCATATTTTATGAACATTTGAAGTAGAGTCAACCGTAATTTTGACATACCTTGACTGTGTAGCTGATAACTTGTTGTGTATTTATCGAAATTCAAATTTTTTTTTTTTATAGAAAGAAGCCTTGAAACCGGAGGGCACTGTTATTTTTCAAAAAAAAAATTATATTTTCTACTATTTTTCATTGAACGTCAAACCTGGAAGTTTATATTTGATAAAAAACCTACATTCGATGCACGTCAAAATACATAGACCTAATTATTTCAAAAATATTCAAATCTATATTCGTTAGAAATCTCATTCAGAGTACTTGTGCGATGCAAAAGGAGGTGTCCCTATTCTTCCATTTGAGCCCCGCACTTGAGCCCCAAAGCCATGAAAACTGCATATTGTTGTTAGCCTTTGTATATGGCCTCAATTTTGGGGGTTTTGATAGAAAGTAGTTTCGATTGAAACTATTTAGTTTCAATCGAAACTACTTTCTATTGAAATTAGTTTCATGATTTGGCTTTTCTCCAACATTTAGCAAAGCACTTTCGATCGAAAGTGCTCAATTTCTATCGAAAGTCAAAGATGACTTTCGATAGAAACCTATGTCGGCCTGTTTGGTGCCGTTTTGGGTTTAGAACGATTACATATAAAGAAATATATGTTTTTGTCATCTTGTTAATTTGAAAGTTGCAAAATACTTCACAATTTGGAAAAAGAAGAAAATTCTGCAACTTATGATGGGAAATAAAAAGAGAAGGCTAAATAAGAGTGCACGACATTATTCAGAAGCTACTGAACACAGACTACGTGAAGAAGCTCGGGAAAGATATTATCATAATAAACAAGGTACATGTCTATATCTCTTTATCTCTCTCTCTCTCTGTCCATATTTTAAGTTGATGATTATGACTTGTCTTAATGAAACATGTAAGCATGATATTGCAATAC
>MU225962.1:2729724-2747198 GCA_018584345.1 Thuja plicata | reverse complement strand
CACACACACACACACACACATATGCACATATACAAATAATATATATATAAAACATTATAATGCATATATACAAACAATATATATTAAAAAACAAAAAAAAATGCAAATTAAAAATGTCAAAAACCTGAATCAGACATTCACAAAAACGGAAGCCCCACTCTTTCACTTTCAACCCAGCCGAAACAGTTAAAATGACTGTTTCGGCAGGTTTTAAATTACACCCAAAAAAAAACCTACTTACTTTCGATCGAAAGTAAGTAAGTACTTTCGATCAAAAGTACTTACTTTCGATCGAAAGTAAGTAGGTACTTTCGATCGGAAGTAACTTCCGATCAAAAGTAGCCATTTTAGGTACTTTCGATCGGAAGTAACTCACTTCCGATCGAAAGTTTTTATGTGTTTCGATCGAAAGTAGGATTAATTTTTTCATGGGCCACACTTTTTGGGGTGAATTCCTTCCTCCCGAAAAGTGTAACCCACTATTGTGGTATTACCCAAGGGCATCTACAACCCTATTTGACTTCCCACTCTTGTCTTTCAAAATAAAAGTGTAACTCTATAAAAAGTCAACCCATTTCAAATGCCTCTGATTTAACTTTCCTTGACTATTCAAATATTGAGAATCTTCATGATCAGTAAATAAAACAAACTCTTTTGGAAAAAGATAATGTCTCCATTTCCTCAATGCCTGAACTATAGAATAGAACTCCTGATCATAAACATAATATTTTCTCTTGGCATCATTCAACTTCTCACTAAAATAAGCAATGGGTTTACCTTCCTGACTCAAAACTGCTCCAATAGCATTTCCACTAGCATCACAGTCTACTTGAAACACCTTGTTAAAATCTAGAAGTGCTAAAATAGGTTGTTCTGTAAATTTAATTTCAACACTTCAAAACTCTTATCTGCCCCTACAGTCCACTTAAACTATTTACTATCCCCTCTCATTATTTCAATCAAGGGTCCACATATACTACTAAAACTTTGAATAAACTTTCTGTAAAAGCTAGCCAAACCATGAAAATGTCTTACCTCAATAGCACTCCTTGGGGTAGGCCATTCGAGGATAGTCTACACCTTCTCTAGGTCCATTTTTAGACCTTCTACTGAGACTACAAATCCCAGATACACTAACTCCTTCACAAAAATGCACTTCTTCAGATTAATAAGCAACTTCTCTTCCCTTAACCTCTCAAACACCTTATGAATATGCATAATATGTTCTTCCAATTTCCTACTGAAGATCAAAATATCATCTAGGTAAACAATAACAATTTTACCTAGAAATTCTTTCAGTACTTCATTCATGAGCCGCATGAATGTGCTCAGTGCATTGGTTAGCCCAAAAGGCATGACTAACCACTCATGCAAGCCCCCCTTTTTCTTGAAGATTCTCTTCCATTCATCTCCTTCTTTGATCCTAATTTGGTGATATCCACTCTTCAGGTCTATCTTTGTGAAATACAAAGCTCCACTCAAACAATCCATAATATCATCCATTCTTGGCAAGGGAAATATGTACTTAATAGTGATCTTATTGATTCCTGAGAATCTGTACACATCCTCCATTCTCCATTTTTCTTTGGTGCTAATACCGCTAGTACAACACATGGGCTCAAGCTCTCCCAGATCAATCCTTTCTGCAACAACTCATGCACTTGTTTGTTCAATTCCTCACTCTTTGCTGGATTCATCCTATGGGATGCCTTATTTGGAAAAATAGCCCCAGTGATCAAGTTGATCTGATGACTGATCTTTCTCGCTAGTGGTAATCCATCAGGTACATTATCAGAAACAATATCCTGAAACTCCTCCAACAAGTCTGCAACTTCTACAAGTACATCTTCTACTTCTTCTTTACCCACATTTGGAATTAGGGAAAAACACATATGCTCATGTCACATACCTTCTAATAGATTTCTTCCATCAACTAAACATATTCTGGCATTACTACATACCTTTTCTCCTATTTCCTTCAATGGCTTCAGCTTGTGTCGGACTCCATCCTTTGTTAGAGAATAAGTATTAGCATGGCCATCATGTATGGCATGCATGTCGAACTGCCAAGGCCTTCCCAACAACAAATGACATGCATCCATGTGGATGATATCGCAAAGTACCTCATCTTGATAACTTCCAATCTTGAACTTTAATAAGCACTAGTCGTTGACTAGGACCTTGTGGTCATCCTGCACCTAGGAAATTTTGTATGGATGGGGGTGTTTTTCCCTTTTCAACTTCAAATTTTTGATGATTTCTTCTGATGCTAGATTGGCAGTGCTTCCACCATCAATAATCACATCACAACACTTATCCTCACTCTTGCATCTAGTGTGAAATAGGCTCTTCCTCTGATCTGATCTCTTCTCTTCATTTATCAAGATCCTCCTAACAACTAGGGTTTCTCCTCTCTCAGCATCATCTAAGTGTTCTGACTGAGCTTCTGCATTTGCATGTGCAACTCATGCATGGCCTTCATCCATCCTATCTATCCTTCCTTGATGCTATGGGCATTCATAGGTTTGATGTCCTTCTTCTCCATAATGGAAACAAGTTCCACTAAAATCTCCTCTTCCTGGTCCTTGCCCTCTTCCTCTTCCACTCTAATCCCTATTATTTTGATCACGTGAGCGATTGAAATTCTTTCCCCTCTGTTTCTGACTGCTACTTGACTCATCATTCCTTTTCTGATCTTTATTTTAGCCTCCATAAGCCCGTCTTCCAGATCTTCCACCACGACCTCTTCCATCTTGCTTGCTTTCAAACTTCTTGTTCAACTTCTCTTCCACTCTTAGGGAAAATTGGTATGACTCTTCAATATTGGCCATTCTAACCAGACTCAACTCATCCTGAATACTTGGCTGCAACCTATAAAGATAACGGGCAATTTTTTCCTTCTCAGGTTTTGCATGACCTATTCTAATGAGGACTCGTTAGAACTCTTTTGTATACTCCTGTACATATTTTCTCGCTTGTTTCAACCCTTGCATTTTCCTTAGTAGATCAAGATCATAATCAATGGGAATGAATTGTCTCTTCAACTTCCCCACCATTGGGTCCCATCGTGTGATTTTCTCCTTTCCTCTTCTATTACTCTCCAACTAAATCTCCTGCCACCAAATTTTTGCATGGCCCTTTAGTTTGGCCTTCACAAATTTGACCCGATATGGGTCTTCGACATCTTCATACTCAAAATATTCTTCTAAATCATTGATTCTATCGATCAGCTCCTCTGGGTTAAGATTTCCAGAAAACATGGAAACTTCAATCTTGGGTCTCTTTCCAATCTTGGAAATGGCCCTCAAAAGCCTATCATGTTCAGGATCTCTAAGCGCTTCTGGTGCTTCCTGGTCACCTTGTCCTTCTTATTCAAATTCCTCATCACTTTCATCTCTAACCGCAATACTCATTCCTCTACCCATCTCCTCTTGCAATTTTTGCACTTGTCTCTGGAGGACTCTAAAACCCTCTTCTGTTACACCTGCAACTCTCCTTCCATGGTTCCTTCATGGAGGCATTTTTGGCTCTTATCACACGAACCCACAACCATAGTCCTAGTGAAAACTGCCTCACAGTCGGCAATCTGTCTACACACTCATGAACTCCCGCTCTAATACCACTTGATGAAGGGTGCTCCCATTATTAACACAAACACACAACAAAATCGAGAATAACAAGATTTGCAAAGATAGGAAATGGGCTCTCTATTATCCACCATGAAATTAAATTACAACATTCTGAAATATAACATGCACATTCAGAAATGTAACATGCACAACCACATGGGCATTTTATTACAACAATCTACAAGCCAGAGCCACCGGCTACACTACCCAGAACTTCCCTAGACAACCCAATGGGCCTTCAATAGATAGGCAATTTTAACCGCCCAAGAAGATTCTAGAAATTAAACCCTAAAGTTTGAGGCCAACCATCCCTAAGATATTATTATTCATTTTTATTACATTAGAGTAGGCCCAAACAACTTTGGAACCCAAAAAGAAATTTTGAAGAAACTTTAACTTTTTCAAGTTCAGGTAGCGCAACTTCCTAGGACCATAACTCATCACCCGTTGACCCGATGGGCCGCCGTAACCCCATTTCAAAAATTCCATGAATTTCTCTATAATGGTTGACTTACGCAAGCTCTAGTCAGCCAAGGTTTTGACCCCATTCGGAGCCTCTAAAGCCTTCAAAACTGAGTTCAAAGTTTTTGTACCTTGTTGTCAATACCAAAAATATTCAACATCTACAAACTAGACTTGATCTGGCAGTGAAACTTTACTGGTAGGATGATACAATCAAAGTGAACCTCCAGGAAATAAAATAGAACATGTCGAGCTCAAATGAAAAACTTACTAAAAATAGTAACTTTCCAAAAATAGAAGCTCTGCACGAAATAACCCTTATTGAAAAGAAACTAGAAAATATTTTGGGTGATGCAAGATTTCTCTTACACCTAGGATGCTCCTGCATGAGAGAGAGAGAGAGAGAGAGAGAGAGAGAGAGAGAGAGAGAGAGAGAGAGAGAGAGAGAGAGAGAGAGAGAGAGAGAGAGAGAGAGAGCTTGGGTTATTTAGGAGTTTTCATAGACAAAAAATATTCTTATAATATTAAAATTTGTAGTAAAATTAATTTCTTAAAAGTAAGATATAAAACCAAAGATATGAAAAATATTAAATGCACTATGCTAACACTAGATAAATCTAACTACTAGCATAGAAGAAATATGTACAATTCGAAAGAGACAATAAAATAGACTATGATCACTTGGAAGTTGTCAACAAGCTTCAAAGGCGATTCCAAGATACAACAATGTTGTCTTACTCAATCCCACCATTAAGAGTTAAAACGTAATGTGACAAATTATCATTGTTCATTCAAAACCTAAAAGCTTATTCAAGAAATTCAACATGAGAAAATTCATGCATATGCATATGAAAGAGAAATTCAAAAGATTTCTCCCTTCCTTTTTTGTAAATAGATTCATGGGAAGGTAATGCTCCAACAACATCTTGTATCAAAAATTTCAATGAGATGCTAGTGCATCATGGTGACGTCCACATGTAGCATTGTCATTTGAGAAAAATGAACCCCAAAAGCTAGCATTATAAGAAAAATGCTAGATAAATGATATTTTGGTGTTAGTAGTTCTACATTAAAATATTTTTCATATCATGAAGTTAAGAAGGGAGATGTTGTGTAGTGTGAAATTGTACGGTTATGTAATTTACAACACTGCAGTTTCTCCCCACTTTAGCAAGTATATACACTATGCTAGATATGCATGCAAAAGTAGAAGGAACTTATAATAAAATATTAGAAAAATATATTGTAGAGGAAGAAAAATCTCCAACCCTCGTCAATATTTCCCCAAAGAGAAGAGCTACAAAGCAATTCGCTTATCTTGCATAAAACACAAAAGTTATACAAAAAAGTTTACAAATAATATGTTAGCTAAAAGGACATATATAAGGAAAAAAGAGTACAAAAAATATATTCATGTAGACAAGAAAAAAATTAACCAAAAAGTGAAAGAAAGATAATAGGAAGAGCATGAGAAGGGCTAGAGAAAGTTGTGTTATGCTAGATTATATACAATGCTTTTGATTGACCATGGTTACTACAAACTACGTTGTAGGAAACTATTAAAAAGGTAAGATAAATAAGAGTCCATGATCTAGAAAGATGTTATTTGATAGGTGGTCCATTGTCTACCAAGCTACTAAAAAGCATAAAAGTGATCAATGATTTGAAATAAAAAGTGAGATGTGTACGTTGAGAGAGACTCCCTTAAAGTAATTGCATGACACTAGGAACACAATTTATTTTAAGGAAAGAGAGGGAAATATATATTCTTAGGAAAAGTAAATCAAGAGGGATGTTGTATCATGAAACACATAGCATTATGGTCAAGAATTTTATCACGCTATATAGGGATTCCACATAAAAACTACAACATCACTTGCACAAGAAACGTTGAGGGATCTAGGGACTTGGAAACAATATTCAATATATCATAATCAAGTTAATCATAAGAAATGAGATTTTGTAGTCATTGTTCCTAGTGGAGTTGTAATTACAAAAGAAGAGAGTAGCGTAAAAAAAGTACTAAATGTCTTAATGCTTTGCATCATCTGCCAAAACAAAATGTTTAATATAAATGTATAGAAGAATGAAGATAAAAATGGAGGAATCTACAATAATTTATCTCCCCTTAGTCCATTTTCCTATGATTGTATCACGGATCCTCCAGGTAAAATCAACAAACATATACAAAAAAACATAAGGGAGGACAAAACAATAATACGAACAAATTTATTATATAGATAAGAGGAATACTTGTGTAAGGACCTTCCTCAAACAAATCATCAATCTCCCAATCTTGATTGTAAGGGGAGGGAGGTCAAGCTTGTATAGGAAAGACTATTAAGGGAATACTAGATGCCCCACCTACAACACGAGTTAATGAATTGGTTGCAATAACCTTGTCATTATGAACTTGTGATACAAGGGTCAATGATCTTGTAAAGATTTTAGGAAATGTTGGAATATCTCAGAGGGATTCAAACAAACTCTCTTGGGAAAGGAAAATTGGTGATTCACTATCAAATTCTATAAAAAGGGGACTATCATTGCTAGTATCCTAAATGAAGTAGTGGTAGGCTAGAGGAAATTAAATATTCTTCTATAAATAGAACTAATTTAGAAAGATCTAAAGGAGGTAGAGAAGGTGGATTTAGGTTTTCTTTGATATGACAGAGTGGTAAAGTGCTTGAATTTTCTTCTAGGTGTTTCTTAAGGAATATATACATCAATCATGGTGGGGTGGAGGATGTCTAGGAAGATTTGATGATAGATATGTTGGAATGGAGGGTTTGCAAGAATAGTGGCACTAGATACCAACTTTTGTGTTCAACATATCTAATGGCTCAAATCTAGTCAAATGTTAGTAATTTTTTGAATTAGAGGAGGTCCTATTAAAGGAACTAGAAACAATTATGCCTTTTTTAGGTGAGGTTCCTCAAGCTCCCAAGGAGGAACAAAAGACGATGTATAGGAAACAATAACTTAGAGGTATAGACTAAGGAGGAGGAATCACCAAATCAAAAGGTTGTCACACTATAGGAGAACATTTAGTATTAGGAATTTGTATAGTAGCATTCTCCCAAGAAAACATGTCAATGGCACTTGCATTTATGTGTGATGGAGATAGCCACCAACAATGCTTGATGCTAGATGATGGTAATATAGGCATAATTTTGATGTCCAAGATTTTGTGACTAAGTATAATATAGTTTTTTGGTTATCAAACTATAGGAAAGTTGGATGATTCATGAAGGATAAGACATTACAAAATTTCTAAAATCATGGAGCAAATGAAATTGGTCATCCTTTTGGGTGAACAAGAGATATGCAAAGAATTATATATCATGAGTTTTGGAGAGGTTAGAAAATAGGAAATTTGAATTGGGTGAAATTAATGGGAGGGTTCACTTTAGAGTGGGAATCTAATAAGAAGAGATAGAACTTCAAAGTAGTGAAGAAGGAGATCTTAGAGGTGCTCGGGCTATGTGGATGAAAGATCATTTCGTGACAATCACAATTTTCTAAAGGTCGTTCCTTTTTATTTTGTTCCATGTGGGATACAAAACCATGTAATGAATGCTCTAACATTAGGCAGTAATATTTTAACACCTCATCTTGTGAAATATTTGGTGTACACTTGTCAATGACTTTCACATATATAGATAATAAGATGCTCGTGTATACATGGTAATGTTTATGGAATCCATGCATAGATGTGTTCCTTTAGGGATAGTGAGTGAGTCTCCAAGTTCGTATGAAAAAGTTGGATAAGCATATTTTTTGGTGTTCATATGAAGAGTTAGGTCAAATATAAACAATGTTTGCATTGCTCAAATAAATATGAACCTCTCTTAGATTTGAGTCCAGAAAATTTTCAATATGTTTCAAGAAAGATAAATTTCATATTTCTTATATCGTGTAAAATCTAAATTACACAACACAAATATTATTTGTTATTAAAGTATGCCAACTAGTGGATGTTGTGGAAGCAGAAATGTAAATCCACAAGATTAAATAATATTCCAATACAAATTGGTCAAAGAAACAATGGAGAAGATGAAATAGAAAAGCATACAAAACACAAATTTATATGGTAAAACTTTGAGAATATGTAAAGGAAACACCCACAAAGAAAAGTATTGATATTCTTATTATTTGGAGAAAATATTACAATCTTCATTTTTCATTTAAAAACATTTATGAATTTTCTTAAAGAAAAAGTAGTATTTTCATAATATGAGAGATAAGATTTGTTTTAATATTGTAATTGTTGTCATTATCCAACAATCTACATTGTGACAACAATTTATCTAATATTTGTTCATGCCTAGTTCACTGTCATTTCTACAAACCAAGAGAAGCCAAATTCCACCTCAACTTTTCTAACAAAACTAGTTTTGTAAACATGTCGGCACATTTTTTTGGAGTACAAACTTTCTTAAGAGCTGATCCACCTCCATCAATTACTTGTCTTACAAAATAGTATTTAATTGCAATATGCTTGGCCCTGCTATGATAAACTAGATTTTTAGTCAAATGAATAGCACTTTGAATATCAGAAAATACAATCATTTTGTCCAGGACTTTTTCAAACTCACCCAATAGACCCTTTAACTAAATTGTCTCTTTACATGCATGTGTGACAGTCATATATGTAATCTCTATAGTGGATAAAATAAATATTTCTTGAAGCTTTGACATCCAACAAATAGGTCTTCTTGTAAGAGCAAAGACATAACCTGAAGTAGATATTTGTTTGTCCAATTCACCTACAAATTATGAATCCACATAACCGGAAACTAAATCATTGCAACCATTAGAAGAGATACAATAATCGCTTGTGTCTCTAAAATACCAAAGCACGCATTTCACTACTGGCCAATGCTCTTGACTTTGATTTTCTATGTATCTTCTGGCAACACCAATTTTATAAGAAATGTCTAGTCTTGTACATACCATTGCATACATTAAACTGCATATTACATTATCATACAACACACAAGACATGTAATCTCTTTTTCTTTATTGCTAGGACATAAACTTGAAGAATGTTTAAAATGAGAATGTAAAGGAATATTCACTAGTTTCACATTCTTCATACTGAATCTTATGAGGATCTTTTCCACGTATTTATATTATGATAACCAAAGCTTACCATTTTCCTATCTCTATGTACTTCCATTCCTGAAATTTATCTAGACCCTTCATATCAAACATCCTAGCCAACTGAGCTAACTTGCTAATTTCAACCATGCTTTTCTTGCTACAAGAATATTAACAACATATAACACCAAGCTAATGAATAAATCAATTTCAAATTTTAATGCAAATGCAATACAATAATCATACTCACTTCTTGTAATGTTTTGGCTCACCACAAAGGATTCAAGTTTCTTGTATCATTGTTTGGGTGCCTGCTTCAAGCCATTCTAGAGTTTACAAATAAATTTTCTTTGGTGATCTTGAACATATTTCCTCATCCAAATCTCCATGTAGAAATGATGTTTTAACATCTAGCTTCTCTAACTCAAGATCAACTAATCAACTAGTGCTAATACAATATGAACAGAAACAAGCTTGACAACTAATAAAAAAAAACATGAAAATTGGTAAGTTTCTTCTGAGAAACACCCTTTTGTGACCAGTCTTGTTTTGTATCTTTCAACTTTATCGTCAACCCTTCTTCAGTTTGTAGACCAATTTTCAAACAACCTTCTTACTATTTAGGAGTTCTACTAGGTCTCATGTTTTATTCTTCAACAAGACATACATTCCTTCATTCATTGCTATTTTCCATTTAGCATTTTTTAGTGACATACATTGTTTCCTGATAAAAACTAGGTTCCTCATTATTAGAAATCAAAGTAACTGACGAAACATAACCATCATAACTTTTACGACTTCTAACCCATGAAAATTTTCTTAGAGATGGTTGTGGTATTTCTTCATTTTCTTGTATATTTTTTGTATCCTTGTCTTCATCTTCAGAAGCTTCTTCATGCTCTTTACTTTTTGTGGATGGATGAATTTCCAACTAAATATGTTGATATTGTAGTACTTGTTCTTGTTTCATATCAGCTTCTACTATGTTTGATTTTAAGAGAGAAGATTCATCAAGAACATCCAAGTATTAATGATGATTTTGTGGCTAGTAGGACCCCACAATCTATATCCCTAAACTTTATCACCATAACCAGCAAAAATATACTTCTTGGATTTGAGGTTCAATTTAAAATGTTGATTTTTAGAAATAAAAGCATATGCACCACCAAAAATAAAATTAAAAAAATTGAATACCACAAATTTTGCTCCAACTTGGCATTACCGAGCATGCTCACTCTTTCTAGAAGAGTCTTGTGCATGCATTCAACGACACCATTTCATCGAGTGTAAACTTGATTTTATGCCTTTTGATCCCAACTTCCTAAAAAAAATCTCGAACTCCAAAGATGTGAACTTGTCTCCATAATCTATTTTTAAACACTTGATTGACTTGCCAATAATCTTTTCAACCAAAACTCTTAGCCCGTTTGGCAGCAGGAATTGGACCGGAATTGGCATTATCTAATTATGGATAATGCCAAATTCCATGTTTGGGTCCTTGGAAAAAAATGGAATTGGAATTCCGAAATTCTCATTTTGCCCCCAAAATGGGAATATCATCTTCCACCTAAATAGGTGGAATTGGAATTTCAAATTCCAAATCCAATTTTTACAAAAGCAAATTTAATATTTCGTGGGATCCGTGACTATAAAGATGTATATTATATTGCTATAAGGATGTATATATATACATGTGTGTATATACACATGTGTGTGTATATGCATGTGTATATATACATGTGTATATATACACGTGTGTACATATACATACATGTATGTGTGTGTATGTGTGTATATATACACACATGTATGGTGTGTGTATGTGTGTATATACACACATGTGTATATGTCTGTATATATACACATGTATGGTGTGTGTGTATATATATGTGTGTGTGTATACACAAATGTGTGTATGTGTGTTTATATACACCTGTGTATATATACACGTATGTATATATACACGTGTGTATATGTGTATACATGGATACACTTGTATGTGTATATGTATGGTGTGTATATGTGTGTATATATACACATGTATGTGTGTATATATACACGTGTGTGTATGTGTGTATATATACATAAATGTGTATATATGTGTATACACGTGTGTGTATATATATACATGTATGTATGTGTATACATGGATACACACTTGTATGTGTATATACACACGTTTGTATACACGTGTATACACACACATACACACATATATACACGTATGTATGTGTATACATGGATACACACTTGTGTGTGTATATACACACGTTTGTATACACACACATGTATGTGTGTATAAACACGTGTATGTGTATATGTACACATGTGTGTGTATACACACACGTGTATGTGTGTATATGTGTATACCTGTGTGTATATACATATGTATACACATATACACATGTATATATACATGTGTATATACACACATGTATGTATGTATATATACACATGTGTGCATGTGTGTATATATACACACCATATTCAAAGAAATTAAAAAATAAAGAATTAAAATTCCTTATGCATCTTCTCATTCATCTTCTCGGTGAACCAAACGGATCAGACCATATTCTGAATTTCATTTTGAGGATAAGCATCTTCCTGAATATGCAACATCTACCTGAATTGACCATATCCAAGATATAGTATTCCAGTAGCCAAACGGGCTTAGCTACTTAAATACACGACTCATACCTTTCTAGAGTAATCATCTATAAAAGTCAAAAATACGATGATCCTCCAAACAAAACTATGGGATGTTCCTCAAACGTCTGAATGAATGTGATCTTGAATACCTTGTAAGACTACTTGTTTTAATAGTCACCTGGATACAGGGAGACTTGAAGACTGGTATCAGTATTGGTACGACTAGTTTCAAAAATAGGAGACGGGGTACTTGGTGACGCCATTTTTTTAAAATATAATTTAATAATTTCTAAAAAAATATCATAACATAAAACTTTAAAAACAAGAATAATGGAGAAGTTTGACTTTACACTTTGAACATTAACTAATAATTTATAGGGTACAATCCTCTAAGCATCCTTTAAATTTTGTATCCTATGACAATGTCGTGTGAATGCCTCCACATTTTGAATACATTTTTGCGAGTGCAACTACAAGCAACTACACTGGCAAACATGTATGCAAAATGCAGAAGCATTCACATAGCATGTGAATGCTTACAATTTAAGAATAAAAACACGAACTTTAGACTCACAATCTCATTGAATGCCATGCTTGCAAGCTTGCGGGATTGAAAACAAATGTAAATGCAAACCTGGTTGCAATCTTATGTGCATGTTTCACTCTTCTAGGGCACCTTCAGTGCTTCCAATGGGAAATGGAGAAGGAAAATAATGTTCAATGTTATATACCTTTTATGTGCCTTTATGAACAGGGGACGCCTAGAAACTTGGTAGGAGACTAGAAGATGGCAAGAGATAGCAAGGTAAAGTCTCCGACCAAAATCAAATTCTTCGGGTGCAGGAAAAGACTCAGAGATGTGTCTGCGTCTCCAAGACACGTCTTAGAGGGGTGGACATGTGTCTCCCAGTTTCACTAGTTTTAAACTTTTGTCTTTATTTCAGTACTCCCTTCTAGCTTGTAAAGGTTTCCAATCTTTGTAGCCTTCATGATCACCAAGAATCCAAAACTCCCAAAGAAATTAAATTCTCTTTGAGTTCTATATGTCTTACCTCTTATTATTTCTCTTCAACACCATCAAACATTTTAATCTCAATAGTCCTACAAAATACATTATTTGCAGTAAGAACATCACTAGGTTGGTAAGCAGAAAAGCAACTCCTGTGTGGACACATTATTAGAAGCACCAAAATCTAGTAACCATTCCTCATGATATAATAAGATACTACAAATGGATAGTACTACACTGACCATGCATGTACTTGTTTCAATTAGACTTGATTCTTTTTTGGAGTCATCATTGTCTTCTTTCCAGCCTTTTGACTTAGATTTGGATGTACCTCTTGAATCCTCCCCTTGTTTTTTATCAAACCTAGCCACCATTTATTTTATTGTGAAAGTTATATTATATTTCCTTCGCGCCTCTTTCTACAACAAATCTCCCACATCATAATCAAATTCAAGGGTGACAGTTATGCTAAAGCTAATGTAAGTGACAAAGTGATTCTAAGATTCGAGCAATGGACACAATAGCGCAACTGCCTTTTCTTCATCAACGACTTTTACATCCATACTATTTAATTGCTATTAAGAGTATTGAAAGCATTTAAATGAGCTACAATTTTCATGCCTTCATTCACAAACTATGCAATCACCTCTTCAAGTAGATCCGGTTTATCAAGGAGTCGTCATGTAAAGGCTCACCATTCTACTACATAAGCCTGCTATTATTTTATCTCCTAACAATATAAAAAAGAGCATCATCTACTAAACACAAATGAATTGTGCTAAGAACTCTAGTACCTAGATCCACCTACCTCATCAATCATATTAACAGATTTCTGATTTGCTTATCAATTCCTTGTACAATACTTGTCACACTAACAAATCGTGCATCTTGAGCTTCCACGGCTCAAATTTATCCTTCCCATTGGATTTGTCCACCTCAAATCTTGCATTCAGAACCTCCACCATTTGATGCTACAAAATGAACACCAAATCCTAACAAAACTGTAGGAAAAAAATTTGATCTGATTACTTGTTGCAGAATCAGAAACATAAATCCACACATTTAAATAAATCCTCAACAATATGTCAAAGAAATAATTACAATCTTCATGCATCTGCTGCTATTATAATTTATTTATTTTCAAGACAACATAAATATATATAATATCTTCAACATAACCACCACTGGTAGACTTAGAAAAATCTAAATTTTTCTTTTAAAGAGATTATGGATTATCTCTTAGAGAAAAAGTAATTCTTTTCGTAAGATAAGATTTGATTTGTATTAGTGTTTAATTGTTGTCATTATCCAACAGTAAAATCTCTAGTAGTTGTAGGATGCTGCATGTTGTGAGATTTTGCAAAACTTACTCCTCGAAGTAAGCTAAGCACCATTTTTCCTACTCTTACATATGCAAAATCTGACTGCTAAGTATGATTTGGTAGTAATGTCTGCCAAAATGTTTTTCAATTACAATAAAATTTACTGCCTTGATATTTCTTTTAGGATGTAGTTAGTGAATATTTCTCTTTACATGAAATAAGAGAAAAGAATCCTGACAGTTCCAAATGCTACCTGTATATTCAATTTTAATATATCTAATTACTTTCCAATTCATCACGTTATACTTTTATAAACATGTAAATGCATATAGAGCATAGAGAATACACGACAATGATGGAAAAGATGGATTTGATTGATTCATGTCATTTCTAGTACACAGAAGTAGCACGGCACATTCTACATGTTCTCTGAAGTAACAAAAAAATTTCAGAAACACTAACCACTACTAGATCTGTTTCGGCATGACACAATCTTTGAGTTCAAATACAAAATTTATTAGCTTGTGGAATCAAATCTTAGATGACAAAATGTTGATAAGGTTTTGTTAAGAAATCTACCACTTTGGCAAAAGAGAGCTCTTGAAGCTTAGTTCATATGAGTTAAATTTCTCTTATCATTGGAGAATTTTCAGAATCGCAATCCCACCTTGTGAGAGATTAGGCCAGATCTTATTAACCAATCGCTATGCTTCATATATCAATAGACACACAATTAGAGCCTGGTTTTAAGTTAATATGTAACAGTGGAGATCAAGGTTGATTTTAACTCATACAGATATGTTCCTTTGACTGTACATAAAATCTCTCCGTCGTTGCAAGAACTGTATATAATATAATTGTCATAACCATGATACAGATCTATTTTCTTCCAGGAAGGCCAGAAGAAGAGACTTGCTGCTCAAAAGGTTAGAACATGCTCTGCTGGACACTGTTACATGGTGCAATAGAATTATATCCACGAAACAGGTCTACATTTCTAGTAGAAAAGACAAAAGCGAGAGACTTGCTGCCCAAATGTCATCTTCAAGAACATGCTCTGCAGGAGAATGGCTTATTCCTCCAGTGCAACGAACAAATAACATCCCAACCTGATGAATTGTATGGTTATGTACACAAGAAATTGCACATATTAAAAATATCCAGTCTATTAATAATATAACAAACCTTGGTTAGATGTGAAAGTGCCATTGCATCATGTCCTGCTCCACTCATCAACATAGGAACATCATCTGATGCCTTGCATGTCTGTAGAAGAGGTAAGTTTTGCATAGCTATCCTTGCGGCATTGTGCAATAGAAAATTCATGTCACTGTGGCATTCCACTACACCAGCATCGTGCTGGATTACAATATACATAATCAGAAGCATACTTATGCTCACTTTCAATAAAATTAGGACAGTTCTAAAAATAAGAAAATTAATAGAAATGTTTTACCCCTTCAAGCATCTCTAACAGAAAAAAGTTTTAAAACAAACCTTCCTTTCAATAGAGCATGAAAGAGATCGCTTATCACATATTTTGTATATTTTGTCTTTAAACTCAGAAATGATAAATTCCCGTAGAGCATCCACTCTTGCACGAATATCAACTGTAAATGTCACCTGCAGGAACAAGAACAAATGACTGATAGTGTCAGTCCCTCAACATCTATAGATCTGCTCCATTTTAAAAATTTAAAATAAATAATACCCCGCAACAAGCAAACAACACATACTTTCTACAAGTTTGAAGTTAGACCAATTAATATACAAGGAATTGCAGGAGTTGAACTCCTTTAAATTGAATACATCATAAAAAAGATCCACTTTATACCTACATGGGCAAAATTATTTGGCACGACTATCAATTGTAATAAAGACTTCAACACAATTAGATGCCAACATTATGGAAACAAAAATGATAATTTTCTTGGGGAAAGAAGCCCAGAAAAAGGATTGTACATACAACAGTAGAAAGCTGAAAATCCGCAAACATCTTTGTGATCAAACCGAGATAAAAGGATGTCACTGATCTCAAAAAGTCTCATTTTTTATCTAATAAGATTATTGCAGCTTTGTGATTAGACCAAGAAAAAGTTTAATACAAGAGCGACACTAGGGGGCACAAAATGAACATAAGGGGTAGAGTGGGATTTTACTAAATCTAGTGAAATCATCAAACAACCTTAAGAAACGAAGTCTATGTAGCTAGTTAACTCCACTAGAGAATATGAAAACTTGTACTCAACTACTGGCCTTACAAATTTTAACTCCATCAAAAGAGGAATCCACATTGTATTATAATATTCTTTAGCATACATAAATTTTAAGTGTAGATCCATAAAATTGGAGATGTTGAGCTCATAGTGCTGAGACTTGGACTAAGCAAAATCTTGGCAAGTTGTTTTCTGACTCAGATTCAGACTCAGAATAAAAAATTAGCTAAAATTTAGCATTTAAGGAATATATATATATATAAATTTAGCATTTAAGGAATATATATATATATGGAAACCCATTTTTATGTTTTTTTGAAAATTTCAAGTTGATTTCATCTAGGATGATTTATGGACAATAACTCCCTAAGAAGCCGATGCGGGCCTGTAAACATTGGATCCGGATGCTGATGCGCACTGAGGCGGAATCGGGCCCGGATGCGCATCACAGGCATCCAAATGTGTATGGATGCCTGTGGCAGGCATCCAGACGCATTCGGATGCCTATGATGCGATTCCGGGTGGCAGCCACAGGGCATCGGGGAGCACCTGCGGGCTGACTGCCCAGAAAACAAAAAAAAAAAAATTTTTTATTCATTTTTTTCACTTAAGGCACTTTAAAACATGTGCTAAATAGATTTTTTTAATCTTTTTTCTTTTTCTAAACCCTAAAACGACCCTAAAAGAGGTCTTCCAAACAATTTTTAGCTAATTTGTTTTGCAGCTGCACTCTTTTTTCATTTGCTCTCCATTTTTGCTTGTTGAAGGCAAATTGATTCTTGTTGAAAGGGATCGTTCGTAAGGCAAGGGATTGCTTCCACAAAAGAGTTTTGTGCAGCTATGGTAAGCATTTGATCCCATTCTTGAGTCCTTTAATGGATTGTTTTGAGATTTTGATAAAAAATTTCAAGTTTGGGAAGAAATTTTGCAAATTTTTTTTTTTATAAGAAGTTTAGTTATCCATTTTAGTATGTTTGTATCATGTTTTTGCACTTGTTTGGTTGATGTTCATAGTTGTTTTCTAATTTAAGTTTATTTAATTTCTTAATATCTTATTAGCAAAGCAAGAAATTACATTGTATTG
>MU225962.1:2689475-2709395 GCA_018584345.1 Thuja plicata | reverse complement strand
TGCAAAGTATTGATTTTATAGAGATGTGTTTATTAAGGTCTGATTATTATCAGAATACTGATTGGTATAGATTTATATATTTATTTCTGAAGAAAATCAGATGCTTATCAAATGGTTACTGACTGTGGGTTTATTACAGACCATATGCATTATTATTGGTTGTTGACTGTATCAAAGAAGGCTGACTTTATTGTAGGCTGACTGTACCAATAACTCTATGCTGATTGGCTCCTATCTTTACTGCTACTGGTGATTGTGTCTTCTTTTTTTGGTCTTTCCTTCCCCACATTTGCTGCCTTAAATATCCCGTGGCTGGGGGAGCTTAAGGGTTGCGAATTATTAGTCTTGACTCTTCAGTGGATCGCATGCGTTCTATTAATAT
The DNA here is from genome assembly GCA_018584345.1 of Thuja plicata. Taxonomy (NCBI): domain Eukaryota; kingdom Viridiplantae; phylum Streptophyta; class Pinopsida; order Cupressales; family Cupressaceae; genus Thuja; species Thuja plicata. The sequence continues at coordinate 2,709,013 of MU225962.1, read as the reverse complement.
TTTTACGTTATTTTATAATATATATATATATATATATATATATATAACATTAAATACCCTTAATAATACTTTTTATATCATGGTATTATTAAGGGTATTTAATGTTATATATATATATATATATATATATAAATATATATATATATATATATGTTTTATGATAATATTTAGTTAGTATATATTTCAGATATATAATATATCATGTAATTACATTTATTAGTTATTATTTATTTTGTAAATATGTTATGGTTATATTAAAATATTATATTTTATTATTTATTTAATCATATATCTTTATATTTTAATATTATTATTTATTTATTTGTATTATAATTATTTTATATTATTTACTTGTTTGTCTAATTTTTTGTTGATGTTATTGCTTATTTATTAAAATCTTATCATTTAATGATTATTTATTATTAAATCCTATCTCAAAATGAGGACATCACAGAGGAGGTACCTAGATTGTGTGACCAACTATGAATTATGTAGGTTCTAAACACCAGACTCGGATGGCAGTCAGACCTATCCCATGTCTACACCTTTTGTGTAGGGCAGGGCCACTTCCATTAGGAAGTTGAGCGGAGGACCACCGGTCAATTGTTGGGAGGTAAAGCACCTGATGACGGTCTTCCTCTCTTAGTTATGCCAAGACTCGTACAAGATTTTCAGAACAGAAGAAAGAACAGTAATTATCTTCTCTCTCTTGTTTATGTATTCCTTGAAAAGATAGAGTAGTTAAATCTATTATTTGGTTATCATTCAAGTTCATGTGAAACAATGAAAGTGGTAAATCTGTTGGTTATTATTCCAGTTCATTTCAATGTACTTAAATCTCTTATTGAATAGTATTCATATTCATTTGAAAAAAGATTCATTTCCATTCCAGTTATAAATGAAAGCAAAAGCAAAAGTTCTATTTTACCAGTTTAATGATTAAAATTGTGTTTGATATTTATTTGATATAGTTTAGCTTGTTACAGCATGTGTTAGGAAAAGAATCCAATATATTTGATATTCCAAATCTCTTCAGCTATTATGGAAGTATAATTATGTTTGCAGATTGATTTGAAATCATAGGTGGAGGCAATAGGAAAACATTGCATCCATTTCATAACCAAGCTGATTATCATCAAAAGGAATATAGTTATGGTCCACAAGAGTGTCAATCACTCTTGAATAACAGGTACTACTTTGATGATTTTAGTAATATCTAATTGTTTTAATATTCAAGATATGAATGTTAATGATATTTGCTTTAAATCTTACTGACATGTTTTAGGGGAGATGTATGCTAGAGGTTTTATCAAGGTTACTTGGAGACATGGAGACTTGGAGGTCTCCGGTACCGGTACGGCTATTTTTCAAAAATAGGAGATGGGGGGGTACTTGGAGACGGCAATTTTTTTTTTTTAATATAATTTAATAATTTCTAAGAAATAGCATAGATTCATAACATAGTGCTTTGAAAACAAGAACAATGGAAAGTTATAAGTATGAACATTGAACATGAAAAGTTTAAAGAGTCAAAGACTAGTACTAAACAGTAATGTCATATTAATATAGAGTCAAATAGTTCAAAACTCACATTGCATATCTCATAGTCATATCTGATTTCTGAATATTGCATATGATCGTCATCATATCAGATTAATAGTCGCTGAGATTATCATTATATATTGAAATTTGAAATTCAAAAATATATAGTTTGATGCTAAATCGCTGGTATGCAAACAAAAAACTCAGAACTGTAAACAAAAATCAGAAATCTATCTAGTATCATCTACTTCACAAGGCTGTGATCATCCATCTCAAGGTCTTCAGTTATGATGTTGTACAGAAAATCATCACTCTCCAACTCAGGTTCCTCTGATGGTAGTACAACTGGGGGCAATTCATTAAGGCCATATGGTTCAACCGCTTCTTCCACCATGGTCAAAATGACTTAAATCATTTAAAATCGGTTTGCTAAGAAAAACATTAAAATGAGGGTCAAAATCATAAAATGTCTTAATGTTGTATTTTAAATTTGTTTTTTAATCAGGAGACGGGCAGGAGACTTCATTTTTTTGGAATCAGAGACTCGGATTCTTCGAGAGACTTCGTCATGAAGTCTACGGCCATTTTTGAAGACTCCATAGACGCAAAAAGTCTCGGAGACGCGTCTCCATCTCCAAGACGCGTTTGGAGGGGGGAGACGGGTCTCTAGGTAACACTGGGTTTTATCAAGGACTTTATATACACATGGATGAAAATATATGCATAATCCTACATAGTTTAAAGGCAACGTGAAAGGAAAAACATGACATTGTATCAAGTTAAGAGTCCTCAATCAGTTCTTTGCTAATGTGGGGTAGAGGAAACAAAGCAGTTTGGAAGTACCCCGTAAATTATAATCCAAAGGCCATAGCAATTGAAACAATATGATTTGCCATTAACTGTGCATTCAAGAATTCAGTTACAGTTGCTTTATAAGTTCATATGGTTCTGATTCTGGTTCAGGCTAGAAAACATAGGCTCCAAGGGCTCGAAAATAAATTCACAACTTTCGCTTCAGTCTAGAAATTCTCTTTAAGTGAAGATTCTCATATATATTATTCCAAACAAACGAGACCAGAGCCACCAGAGCTAATTAGAAAATTTGTGAAATAATAATGTTCTCAAAGATGACACCTTTGTTTTGATAGGAAAACTCTAGCAAACATTCTTTAATTGCATAATAATATAGTGCTACATTTTCCTTTGTGTGAGCACTTACGTGACTAAGACAATGTGTTACTCTCTGTGAACTTTGTCTACATAATTCAAATTCAAAAATGACACAAGAAAGTGAGAAGTGATATTCAAAACCTGCCCCGGAATAACATTGCTTGCACTTGGCCAGGTTGCTATTTCTCCAACGGTACATACTGTTGATCCATCTGAAACTCCATTCCCAAATAAATTGTCTTTGCTATCTTCAGTTAAGTGTTCTTCTGGGTGTCTACATAATTTCTCCAAGAACACAATACCTTCCGCAGCTGCTGGCATTGGATCATGACGCATTGACATTGGTACAGTACCTGCATGCCCTTGCGAACCCTTCACTGTAACCTGTAAAGAAGAACCAGGTGAATGGAACCATTTTTTGAAAAATTATATGGACCTAATTGTAAATTGTTATATCCTTTCCTTCTGTGACAAGAAGCTACGAGATTGCTTATATTGTTGATCTTATCCATTAAATTTAATAAGGTTCTCATAAGAAATAGGAAAGCAATCTTACTTTTAATCGTGTCTGTCCTGCTATTCCCAGTACAACTCCCAGAGGAACTCCATGTGCCTCCAGCACCGGGCCTTGTTCAATGTGAACCTGCACCATGGACCAAAAAAGAATATCTAGATGTATAAGCCTTCCTAGTCAACAAAGGAAACAAAAACAAAATAAATTCTAAGGAAAATGCTCAAGACAACTTTAAGCATGCTTTGCAAGCTAACCTCGATATAACCCCACACTGAGAGAGGATCATACTTGAGTTGAAGCAGGCTTTCCTCTGTTCCATCAAAATTGTTAGCTTTAAGTGCATCCTGAACAGTCAATCCACTGCACATGTAACAAAGATCAGGATTGAGTGATAAGCAGAGGTTTTATATCATCAATTTATGACAGAACCAACCTTTTATCAGATATTTGTAGAATATCTGCTGGAAGTATTCCAGCAATAGCTGAACTCCCTAAGAAGGTGGAATGAAATCTAACACCCTCTTCATCACTGAATGCAATCACCTGCTCCATTTTCAAAACAGTTAGGCATGTTAATAAGATTTATCTTTTTTTTAGAAATTGAGACACCAATACTGCATTTAGAAGTCAATAGTTGCGAAGTTAATCAAGCTCAAAGTAGTTAAAGAAATAAGATGCAGTAACATTGATGAAGAATTACTTAAAGTTTAACAAAGTGTGATGGTTTAACATCCATGTTCATTTCCAACATTTTGGAATTTGTTAAGGATAAATAAGCAGTGAAAGCTCTGGCTCAGAATCTTGTGAGGGGGAAGTTCAGAGGAGGAACGGAAGCTGCTTTGGAGTTTTCCATGGCTAATTCTGCTTGCACTCTTACCATGGCTGCTGGGGGATTCTATGATCTAGTTTCCATGATGTCATTCGGACAAATTGAGGCTAGATTCTTAGCTTTGGCTGGGGTGATGAACAAATTGCAGGTTTTTGTAATTGAAGGCAGTGGGGAAGGTTTTACCCCAGACTTCAATTTCTCTTAGTTGCTTCATCCTTTTCACTTGCTGTCTGCTCACCAGGACAGTGAGCAAGGTAAGAGGTCTTGTAGTGCCATCAGATTTCTGTTGACGACCACAAGTCTGTTTCCCAGGGGCAGTGATGAAGGCAGGCTGAAACGTCAATTGCTGGTAGTGGAGCATCTCTGTTGAATTGGTAGACTCTGTGATTTTGTGTCTGGGTTGAATTTTTGAGTTCTTTATGCTTCTTTTGTTTGAATATGTTGCCTTCATTCATAATTTCTTCTATGGTTAGTTAAGGATGGAGTTCCCTGATTTTCAACTAGGAATTCTTAGTTCAGAGGTAGTCTTTTACATCTCGATTGCAGCTCATTGGCGAACTCCATACTTGAATGTAACCTTGTTTTGAAAATTAAAACAAAGGGCAAGGGAGCCAAATCCCTTAATTCAAGTATTAAAAAAAATGGTTTAAAATTCTTGTCATACAATTACTCACTATTACCAGATTGGGAAGATTTTTCTTCCTTCCTACTAAATGCAGGAATTGCGGTCCTTGTTCTATCCCTTTGTGAGTTCTCTGAATCATGTTGTATTTGCATTTCTATCCCTCTTCTAACAAGGATAAGATCTAAAGCCAAAAAGATTTTAAGTTAAAGATGTCATTTCTGTTTCACAGATACTTTTGTATGAAATCAGTTAAAATCTTATTTACGTCTTCATAGGCATTGGTTTCATTCAAGTGCTAATAAAATGAAAGAAATTTGGAGGCTAAAATGTTTAAAATTTTATCAAACCAAAGTCTAACAGTGGCTGCAAACAAGGCATAGAAAATTTCATAAATTGTCAGATGGCAAGATGCTTTAAGAGATACAATAAGTCATTGAAAAATTATTTGGAGGAATCCCTGTCCATATATCAGAAAAAACAGTAAATGGTAATTTAGTGTTTTTGAAAAGTCAAAACCTAATGCTATAAGTCCAAGTGAAAGGGTTAGGAAAATGTATAAGAAGTCTAGTCCAGTGAAAAGGATGAGTTTTATATAAATCCTAGTTTATACATTATCGTACAATGAGGGAAAATGTATACTAACTGAGACAATTTAATGGAGTTTATGGGGATAACTGTATCATCAGATGTTATGTGCTTGCTGCTCTAATTTCAGAACAACGCCAACCCAGCTAGCAGGGAAAAATATTTGGAAATTCATAAAATCTGTTTTCATTTGCCTTTGTTGCTCAAACAATTCTGATGTCATAAATAGGTTACGATAATCTCATAACAATTGCTTATAATTCTATATTAGTCTTTGATGATGTCATAATTGACCTCAATGGACCTCTATTTGGAAAAACGTACATTCTGAATACTCACTGCCGCATTACTAAATAAGGGGAAAAAATAGCACCAAATGAAAATACAATATATCATAGGCAGTTGCACAAACATAGATGAATTGTGTTGATGTGTTTTTTATGACACCTCTCAACATAGAATAAAATACTAAGTATTCTATCCTCTCTTGAACCAGGAAACCTCAAATACTTTGGATGTGCACTTGCTCTCAAATTCGCTTTTGATTGTGTTTAGAATTATGCCTTTCCTCCTCCATATATGTGCTCATGCTTGCATTGCCAATTTGCCTTGAGGGCCAACCCAGTAGGCATATTATTTGTATTTAAAACTTTCCCTTTGTCCTTGTTGAGGGTCGACCTCCTTAATGTTTTCGTTTTCTTTTCTTTTTTCCATTTCCACTTGGGTGGGATTTTAAGTTTTAGCTGGAAATGGCTAATGTCTTGGGCGGAATTCCTCATTTTAGGTGGAAATGGCGAAGCCTTAGGGTGGAAATCCACACTTTAGCTGAAAATGTACTTGCTTAAGGGTCGGAATTTTGAATTTTAGCTGGAAATGTATTCTTTCTAGGGCGGATTTGAGACATTTAGCTGGAAATGATGAAGTAAAATCAACTTTTAGCGGGAAATGCTGAAGGAAAATCAAGTTTTATGGGGAAAAGGAAATGGAAACTTGATTTTTAGGTGGATGGGAGGAAAAAACCTGGATTTGAATTGGAATTCTAGGGATTTTTTCATTTTTTATTTGGAATTCTTCTTGCTTCCCTTTCAGCTTTGGAATTTCATTTCTCCTTAGCAAAATTCAAATTTTCATCTCAACTCAACATTTCCATTTAGCATTTTACAAATTTCACTCTTGACACCTTGATTCCCAACCTTGACAATATTTAAACATCATTATGCAACTTCGGCAACAATTTGGCAACATTTTGACAACTTTTATACTTAGTAAAATCTTCATAATGTCACCCTTAATTCCCAACTTTTCACAACTCCTTACTAGCATTTTTTCAAAATATTGATTCTTCATTTTTTCTCATTGCAATTTCACAATTTTACATTCCAAAAATGGAATTTTAAAAATGTTGTCAACTCAACTTACGCAAGGATTGAAAGAGAATATTGACCTAGAGGCGGATTTCCTAAAGGAAACCCTCCTCAAACCCAAATTTTGCAATTGACATTCAATCCTTGGATAATTTCTTCATCAACCTAGGAATTCCTGACTTGACAAGCTCGTTCATTAAGCATTAGGAAACTAAGAAACCCGAAAAAGTTTCCAGCCTAAGGACACCTAAGCTAAACACAAAGCTACTAAGCAAAAAAAAGGGGGGTCCGCATTTGCAATGGCCATGTCTATTTACAACACAACGAATTGTACCCAAAATCCAAAATAAGAATGGAGGGAAAAATCTTTCTCCAAATAATGATTATATGGATATGAGCAGACTAGTATTGAAAATGTGAGAGGAATACTCGCCCTCATAACAAAAAGGTTTCTTCCACGACAAGTGATTGATAAATAACTAGATTATCGAAGCTAGGTAGCACTAATAACCCTATGAATAATATTAGGACAATGTTTAAGAGAAAATACACCTTAAATATGATTTGCTAATAACATGCTGCCTAGAGATAGAGAATACATTCTTCATCCTAGCACACGATTTTTCTCCAAAGCCAATAAAAACTTTCGTTCTCAACCTAGAGTTGCACTATGATGGGTTAAAGTTCTTGGTAAGTCTTATGAAATCCAAGATATGGGCTATAGTTTTAGTACAAAAGGAAATGCATGTCAATAACTAAACCACAAACCTAAAAGGAGTTGATTGTAGCTTTAAGAAACAAACCGGTTAATACAACTAAGGACAAAATACTAATGACAAAATGGGTATTTTCTTGAGGAAAAAAGCCCCTCTTAAGTCGAATGGGCATTTCTTGTTCAAATTGGTTGTAAATTTGAATGTTTCTCAAAAAATTCTTCTGATACTCGTGTTGAATTTTCTTCTACGATACCCTTCCACTTGTCCTTTCTATATCTATATTGCCCTATCTCATTGGCTTGCACTTTCCCCGTAGTTTGAGAACCCAGAGTGTTATGCCGAACTTGATAGAAATAGCAAGTTTCTTTGCCTAGTGAGTAACTGCCTGAAGACTCACATGCCAAGTCCTGCATAGAAACTTTGCAAGTTTCTTGGTGAGACTCACCTAAAACACGTGATTTTTCTTTGTTGAATCAGCCATCAAAATATATTGCAAACTCTTAACAAAACCCTAATTTTTTGAATTCAGATCTTCAATAATTAGGATCTCAATTGTGTAGCATACTAAATTGTAAGCACTTACAATTTTGGTCCTTAGGCCCTATTTGAGTGTCCAAGGCTTCCATGCCCATTATGCTTGATCACACCCCGATTTGGCACATATTTTTGGAATCCTCGTATCAAAATTGACCCCCAATTAAAATTTGAGCCTATTTTGCCTTGTAAAGGGCAACCTAGGACAAAAGGAGTGATTTTTTTGCCCCTACATCGGGAGGCGCGCCTTACATGCTAACTTTGGCCCAAATTTGAATTGTAGGTCGGCATTTTCGTTTTGAGCAAGATTTCAAATCCTTGTTGGCCTCCTTTGACTTTTGAGTCGTGGAATGGTTGGGAGAGGCATAAATACAAAGTTACCTCCGTCATTTTGGGATCCATGAATCATCTTTGGATTGAAGAGGCAAGCAATCAAGCATTCAAGGAGCAATGAATTGAAGAGGCGAGCATCAAGCATGGAAGATATTGAGTAATGTCTAGATCCTAGCATTTGTGAAGGCATTCATGTTCTTCCTATCCTAGAACCAAGGTCAAGACTACATCAAGACAACTTTCAAGCATCTTCATGAGTCATTCAGCACTTATGAAGGTATAACATCTTATCAAGCCTCTACTACTAACATGTTTTTTCCTTTGTGCAATTTCAATTCAATTTCAAGGTTAATTCCTATGCAGGGTTTGACCGAGGCAAACCCCTTCTCCCAACATTTTTCCCGTTTTTTGTGTGCAGGTGACGAGTGGCGAAGCTTCATATCAGAATTCAAGAAGGCATAACAATATGCTTCAAATCTTGGGTCTCTTCATCAACTTTTAGCAAACCATGGGTGATTCCCACTGTAATGTCCCCTTTTTCTATAATAAGGAACACTACAGAACTTCCCACAATTCTTTATGAAGCAAGTAATGGAAGATAAAATAACTTCTTTGCTAATGAAGCAAGCAATGGAAGATAAATATGAATAATTGAAGCTTATTTCAAATACATATGTAGTATGATATGTAATCATAATGTCTTATATACAAGGCAAATGTTACTTAGCAATTGTGTAAACAATCGATGTATAAATAATGTATTTGATGTTTCTGATATAACAGAGAATATATGAAGATTGAGATGAGTCTTAGTAATCGCATACTGATTGGTGTGTCTAATCTACAATGAATTATATGCAACTGTATGCAGGACTTATCTGATAGGGAAATCAATATATACTTTGGTAATTGCTTATAGGGCTATGGCTGATAAAGCAATATAACTATGCATTGGGATGTCATTTCTGACTATGACTTTATACACTTGCACCAAAGGGGAGGCCGAAAGACAGAGTGCTCTTGAATAGAGCGATCCTTACAAGATAATAAGTAATAAGATTCTATTCCAATATGCCTTGATCAAATGAAGCAATCAACATTATATACTTGCGATTTAAGGAGACGAGGTGCATCTGGAAAGACGCCTCTCTTAATCGACTTATAACCAAAATAATCATGGAATGATTATTATGGTTATCAAATGTTAACTGATTAACATAATAATCATGCCATAATCAAATGAATATTATTCCTTCATATGTTGAGTGTCGATAATGGCAATGCAAATGTGATGTGATCCATGTGATGATATGCAGATGTACAATAGCAATGCACTGTGATGTGATATGTACGCAGACATAATTAAGAATGCATGTATTATAGCATGATGTTGAATTGTTATGATTAAGAATGCATGAATTATAGCATGATGTTGAATTGTTATGAGTATATGTTGAGTGTCGATAATGGCAATGCAAATGTGATGTGATCCATGTGATTATATGCAGATGTACAATGACAATGCACTGTGATGTGATATGTATGCAAACATAAATAAGAATGCATGTATTATAGCATGATGTTGAATTGTTATGAGTATATGCTAGACAGTATGATGTCGATTTGTTATGAATATGTGTACGACAAGATGATGTTGATCTGTTGTGAATATATGCATGATAGTATGATGCTAAACTGTTATGGATATGTGCATGGCAGTGTATGACTGTTATGGATATGTGTATGACAGATATGGTGGCGTCTATCATGGATGTAAGCATGCAATGATGGTGTCGACTTATTATGGATGTATGCATTGCAGTATATGGATGTAGTTATGATGACATTGATTAACTACATGAATGAAAGGCATAATATGAAGGCAGTTACAAGATGAGGGGTGGACTTAGCCAATCATCAAGTCACCAGTCCCTCTTATAGTCAATATGTTATGGTGCAATCTATAAGTGATTATATCGGTCACTCATAAATGGCATCATAATTATGTTAGCTACATGGAGGATTGATGGCCTGGTGATTTTCAAGCTCATCAATCATCACAAACTTTATTGTTTTGCGAAAGAAATGCAAATTATGTACAAAGGACAAGGTCTGCCAATCCTTGCCAAATTTATTTAGAATTGCAACAGACTTTAGAATATTGAGGATATCACACCCACAAGTAGGGGTGAGTCCAGTCGCCCCTGACAGACAGAATTGGCTGAAAATTTCTTTACAGGTCAGTGGCTCTGTCTGCTTCTCAAATCTGGTTCCCGAATTGGCATATCAATCTGTTTGTTGTCTATATACACAGGTCTTCTCCATTTCATCATATTTACTTCATCTCCTCATTCCAAATTCAATCAATCAATCTACTCTTAGTGAAGGGAGAAAACCTTACACTTGTTCAGCGCTTGAGTCTTCTTAAGCCTAGCGGGTACTTTCCCCTTCCTAATGTAACGAGAGAAAGATAAATTTGGGGATGTGATGTTTTCTACCTTGTTTGATCATCCTAGTGAACACTCATTCCATGTTCCACACACACACATCATTTTTTTTGCTACATTCTGGTGAACCTGACTCATAACATTTCCATTTTGATTTGGTGTTTAGATCAAATTTGCATTCCATTTTGGATGATTAGAGTTTACTTTATGCATTCAATTAGCTTGTATGTGTAATCTTTGTGATTCATTAAGTTTTGTTTTGCATGATCTCTATCTTTCTATTTCAGATCTAATTTACATTTACTTCATAACATGTTTAAATGATCAATTGGTTACTAGTTTGCATTGTTTAGACAACTCTTTCTTTCATTGCTTTGTGCATGAGTGTCATAACCTTGAGCCCTACATATAACATATCTATGAGAAGAAGTTGTAGACTTATGGGTTTCTTTAAGGGTGTTGATCCCGAGTCCTTGAATGTATTCCATAGGAATGTAGAAGATACCACTATGCCTACTAATGATATCCCTACAATCGTTGAGAATCCCTCTTCCCATTCTTCTCATGATGAGGATGAATCCTTAAGAGTGTCTCCTACCCAAGTGCAAAAACTTTCACATGATTTTCAAAAGCTTGAGCAATGATTAGGTCAAGACAATTCTAACAGTGAGGCAATCCCCTTAGTAGAAGGATTGAGTAAGTTAATTCACAATGATAAACATGGTATTGATTTATTGCGTAGCATATCCCATCTTATTGATGACAATCTCAAGATTATGAAAAGTTGTGCTCAAGATCTCAATTTTTCTCATCCTAATACAAATGTTGAGACTTCTATTCTTTATCCCTAATTCCTTACCTAATGTGCCTACATATACTCCATATCTCATGGCTAAATCTATTCAAAATGTCAATCCTACACAGGTTAGTCTTGGAAGTATTCCTAATCCTATCATCCCTCCTATTAGTGTTCCATGTTTTTCCCAACCTTCATTTATACCTACATACCATAATGTACCACTTCCATCCATTTCCCATAACATTCCACATCCTTCACTCTCACACATGTCCAATATCAACATATCCACTGAAGCCACCATTAATAACCTTGCGCAAACTATTTCATCCTAACAACAATTTGCCTCCATAATCGAATCCAAATCCAACATTCCCACTTGTGACATTGCTAGCCCTTTGTCCCAATATATCATTCATGTCATTATTCCTCAATAGATGAAAATGCCTCGCTTGGAGACATATAATGGAAAAGGTGATCCCTTGACTCATGTGAAAACATTTCAAACTTTGTGTAGTGACTTCTCTAATGATCGTAGACTTATGGCTAAATTGTTTACGAGGACATTTAGAGATAAGATCTTATAATGGTTTTGTTCTTTGCCTCCTTACTCTATTAATTCATTTCAAAAACTTGTTAATGTTTTCATTCAACATTTTCAAAATAATATTGCTCCCCAAATTTCTTTAGCTGATTTGATTCATTGTAAGCAAGATGTTAAGGAAAAAGAGACTGATTTTATTGGTAGATTTAAACATTTGCATACTCAAATTCTTATCTTGTGCCTAATATAGATGTTCAACATATTTTCATTTCTAATCTGCAAAAAGATCTTAGAGATAAGATATTGCTTTCTGAGTTTACTTCTTTTACCCAATTGTGTGACGTGCTTCATAATTATCAGTTTCAAGTGAGCCAGTTTGAGTCATCTACTCCAATGGCTCAGGTTGATAAGAGTGATGCCTCTTAGCAATCATCCCAAAAGTTCCAAAAACCCATCAAAGGTTTCATCAAGATCAACAACTATTCCAAAAAATGTTGATGCACAAGTGGCAGCTGCAACATCAGTTGTGGCTCGTTTGTCATCCATGTTTAAACCATCTCATACTTGTACATCTCTTTCTAAATCTTTGCATAATGTTATGTTGAAGTTTATTAATGTTAATGTTTTGAAACTTTCTCCTGTCAAACCAATTGACCCTTCCAAACCATTGTCAGCTTCCCATGATCCCAAAGCCTTTTATCAATACCATCGTCAACCTAGCCATGATACTGAGAAGTGTTTCCATTTGAAGACCTTATTGATAACAATGCCATAATTGTTGAAGGTGTGAATGATAAAGGAAATAAATTTGTTGCACCCCCTAACCAAAATTTGCAAATCTACACCAATCCTTTGCCTTTCCATTCTACCAATACCATTGAACCTACCGGATTGCCTTCTTTAGCCAATTTTATTGTGCCTCGTGAACCCACTACCATGAATCTTGATAATACGTGTGATATGGCCACTTACATTGTTTATCTCATTGATCAATCCAGACCTAAACCTAAGCTTTGCATTGCATTTGATCCTAAGGAGACTATTAAGACACCAGATGGTCCTCTTTATATTTCTCCAAAGATTAATGATAAGTTCTCTCGAGGGATGCTTATTGATCCTACTTGCATGGTGAATGTTATAACTAAGGAACATCTTTAAACAAGACAATTTCATCAAGACTCCTTTGACAAACTAGATGTGATGATTAAGACTTTTAATGGTTTTACTTGTCCTACCCACGGTTCCATCACTTTTCCTATTGAAATTGGTAAGAAATGCTTAGATGTCACCTTTGTTGTCATCCCAACTCCTGATCAATTCCAAGTGAGACTTTGCCTGCCTTGGCTCATTGCTATGAAAGCTATTGTCTCTCCTATCCATAAGTGTTTGAAATTTCCCCACAATGGAGAAATCATCACGATCAACCATAGTCTCTATCAGCCTTTAGCGAGTTGTGGGAACTTTGACCTTGACTTCTTTTTTCGTAACTGAAGGAAAGTTGTAGTTGAGGAAGAATCCGCCCAAACCACTAAAATGCGCTCGAGTTCGAAATCCACAAGTTAGGGAAATTTAAAAGATTAAAAACTTCCTCAATAGCGCAAGACCCTCATGGGCATGAAAATTTTCAGTTCAAAGTTTGGGTTGGAAACATTAGGAAATGATGGATTCAAAATCAAATTTTGAGATTGAATTAAATATTAAATGTTATATTTAATACTTAATAAACTTTTAAAACAATGGAATGTCGGAAACAATGCAGATTTATTAAGCGACGAAAATATTAAACGAAGTGATTGGGCATATTGAAAACTTGTTGAGGAATTGCAAAAGGTGGATTAGTAATCAATTGAAAATTGAAGTGCGATAATGAATTCCAAATAAATTGAAAATCTTGAAAAAATTGGAAATATCAAAAAAATTTAAAATCTTGAAAATCTCAGAAAAGTGAAAAATGGGAAATTCCAGAAAAATTGGAAATGTTGAAAGTTTCAAAAATTTCGGAAAAATTGGAAGTCATGTAAAATTCCGAAAAAAACTCAAAAATTTGAAATCTTGGAAGGAATCGGAAATTTGGAAAATCTCATAGAAGTAAAAAATTTCAAAACCTCGAAACCTTGGAAAACCTCAAAAATTTCTCGAAGTCGTGAAAATTTCGAAAATCTTGGAAACTTGAAAGTCTTGAAAATTGGAAAATTCCAAAATTTCGGATAAATGGAAAAAATTGAAAAATCTTGGAATTGAAGTAAAAATCAATTAAATATTAGATCTCATATTTAATATTTAATATCTCTATAACAAACCATACAAGACCTAAAATTAAACTAAGCTCTTTTTTTTACCTTACAAAGTCAATGGCATGGAGGAAATCAGTGATCAGAGTTTAGTTTATCAAATCTGTATATTTCCCAAAGCATTTGAGTTTAGCTAACACGCTCCTGACCTGATATGAACCTGCTTACAATGCAAAAGTATGTATTCCTATGGATCAAGTTCACTTGGTTTTTGTAGCACATATATGGCATGCAATGGGTACTTCATATGTCTCTCTACATATAGAAAATCTGAAATCATCACATATGACATGTGTATATGAGAAGCAACATGAATTCTCTTGCACCATACATATGTACTGGAATAATTGGTGTGCTCACCATGCTATACTTTGTAAAGAATTGTTTTGATTGATAGCATACTTCCTAAGCCACGCTTAACATGATTTAAAGTGGAAGGTGTTATCACAGCTCTCTATATAGAAGATGGAATTTAATAGAAAGATCACCTGTGGCCTAATCTAATTTTTCATATTACTTCAACGGTCTAAGGTGATGATGCAGGTTTGTTTACAAATATTTATTTCCGTCCCATTTCTTATTGTGTAAACATTCAGAACTAGTAAATATAGGTAGCCAAGCTCAATTTCACTCTCTTAAATTAAATTTTGTAATTCTTGGAAATGGTTAACTAAGTGTAAAGTAGCAATTATAGAAGGGTCTTTGGGCAAGATTATATATAAAAAGATGGTCTTGATTACTAATCTCTTTACTAACACTCATGAGCTCGTAAGGGATTTCTGCAAGGGTTGTTTTCATTTCTTCTCTATATTGGAATGCATATATTAACCCTTGTGGACAGGTCCATATCCAAACTTAAGGACAACAAAGGGTATTCTCTTCTCTTGTTAAGAATCTTCCTTGAATTTATTTAAAGATTCTTTAATTTTGTTCATCTAAATGGGTGCTAACAATGATCTTAGCCTAGCTAGAATGAGTGATTACTGACAGATCATTTCATATGGCGGGTCGCCCCCAAGACGATGCTCCACACTTCTAATTACCAATTCGGGACAAAACTATCCGAAAAAAGCTATACCCTCTTACTGTAATAAAACACATGCAATTACACAAGACTGTAAATCCTCTATAATATACAAACATGTGCTCTATTTACAATCGAGGAAATACCCTCGACAAGATGTAAATGGGGGTATGCCCCCATCTCTCATGTGATGCAATTTTTTAATGGAAGGGAAAAAAGGTCCCCGGGCAAGACTGGTGGTTTTCTTGACTCAGTTATTTCCTACCAGTATGCGTTTGAACGGAGAAAAAAAATGTGTAAAATTATTTAAATGATTAATAAAAAAATATCAAGGCCTACGCCTATTACTGAGCAAAAACAAAAATGCGACAAAGTGAAGACAAATGATTTCTCTGGAAATAAAGCGATAAGCTTAATCAAAGAAATTCGAAAGATTAAAAAATAAAAATGAGTCACTTTTTAAATTGATATTGGTGGAAAATTAAATATTGAGATTTATTTTTCAATATTTAAAATTAAAAAAAATACAAAATTGGATAAAATCGTAAAAAACTTCTTGATGAAGGAAAAGCACTCAAATTGGCAATTTTCCTAAAAAGCGAGATAAAACAATGACAAGTGGCATTTCTTGGAGGAGAATCTTCCTCTGAATTAGCAGTGTCCTAATTTTAGCCTCCAGGTTTAAAACAGTTTTTCGCGATTGAAATCTATATAAGAGAAACTTCTCTCATTTCATTATCACACAATTCGAGAAGAACGAGTTGAGGAAAATTTTTGAGGATTCTAGAGTGTAAAAGTTTTTTTCACAGTTTTTTTGGAAGGGGAGAGAATTCTTGAGAGAGAATTTCCAAGAGGAGAGAGATTTGTTCTTGAGAAGCGTGAAAAGATCCAAGACGTCGTGAAATTCAGAGAAGGAATTTTGCAGTAAAGTTTGAAAGTTCATGAAGGAGAGAGAAAATCCAATTTTGAAAGAAAATGGAGAATTTTGACAAATTTTCAGAATTTGTTCTTTTTCATTTTCTTGCACAATTCTCATGTTTGTTTTGATTTCGGTTTTGCAAGAATGGCGGAGCCCAGAGGAACGAGCATGACAAGGAAGTAGCTAATAAAGAATGAACAGAGAAGCTTTTATCCAGAATCCAAGATTGTTTCAAAATGGGCAGAAATTGGAGATACCAACCTCGGATGCCTGGACATGAGAGAATTTCACCATAGAATGTTTGGATACCAAGATCACCAGCCGATGCACTTGGCCTCCCGAATTGTGATCAGTGGGATCGTAGCTACAGCTGTCTTTCTTCTAGCTTTTCAGCATTCTGAGCTGATCGTGGAATGCGCCAACCACTTCAATTCAGGAGATAGAACAATTAAAGATTCAAATAGAAACATCATTGCAGACCTTTCTCCACCAGCTATTGCTGAAGCATTTGGAATCCCTTCTTCCAGGAGGTTGGTGTTGAAGACAAAGGAACAAGCACACAGAGTTTTCACCGCTGGAATTCAGTATTGTGTGTTGGTTCCCAAAACCGCAGATTGGAAATCCAAGAGCCTGCCACTTCTCCAATAAGATTCCACAATCAATTCTGGCCAACAAACGGGAATATATCTAAATTCCCCTGCACTTTAGGCTTCGCTACACCTAGGCGGGTACACCTTCACCTCGAACCTGATCACTTTCTTCAAGGTTTTTCTATAGCGAATTTAAACTTGTGAGTTTTTCGGCTGGCAAATTCCTTGAACTCGATCAATATAAAATTGAATGCTGAATGTTTGAATTAAATGTTTTGTGTAATGATTTTTAATAATGAATTTGAGGTTTGTAGGAAGGAATTGATAGATTTTCTGACTTCACATATAAACCCAATATTTCAATAATAATAAGACCAGTGCCTTTACTTATTCGGGCAATAGAGTCAACTTCAATGAAGGTTTACGTACAACTTTATAATATTCAAAGCATTTATATTGCTAATTAATTCAATAATTAAGACGCGACAAATCAAATATTTATGCAATCCTAAATTATTTCAGCGTGAGTTTAGGATGCTATCTGACTGTATCCACTTATCCGATCTTTAAATTGCACATAATATTCAAAAATAATTATTATAAAGGACCGTTCATCAATAGTTTAATTCTCTATGCCTTTAATAAATAACAAAGGATGTTTTATTTTATTATTAAAATAAAATAAATTTATATTTATTAAATCATATTATTTCCCTTATCCCTCCATACAAAATATATAAAAATGCTTCTTCTTGTTTCTTCTATCGAATCCCCCCTCCTCCACTAATTTTGCATCTCATATTTATATGAAAATAGAAAGTCGCATGGTTATTATTAAATGACACACCGTTTCCTAATAAGTAACCGCATATTTTATCTTGTAACATAATTATAACTCGGCGAACTAAAACGAATATTTTGTAATCATCCTCTCATATGGAACACGAGTATGATTGTGAATGAGACACGTAGAGGATGTGATCTCCGACCTGATGCAACTTTTCAAAACAAAAACTAATCGCTACCGGTGCAATTACGTAGCACAAGTCTTACATAAAAAGGTAAGCATGTTCTATAATTGTCATTCCCGTCAAGCACGATGACTTCTTTTACAACCTCCATTGTGACGAAACGATGTTATCTCTGTGATTCTCACGTGAACTCGGAGGGAAAACAGATCAGAAGTCTTGAAATATTCGTCATTATTATGTCTTTTGCACTAGGAGAAAAAAAACAGAAATTCCTCCTCTTATCTAGGAACGAGAATCATGCCGTGCGGGATGCTTGGTCTTAATGTTTCTGCCTGCCAACTTATTAGTGTTGTATGTGGACTTCATTCTTACTTATAATCTTCGATGTAGAGTCTCGTTTTTTGCACATCTGAATGTCATAGATGCTTTTGGTACTCAATCACTGAGGATAATGACTCCTGAGTATTGATTCATTGGACTCGTTTGAAGCTTTCCTCCTTCTGCGACTGTTTTTAACGCCTCAATCATGGTAAAGACATTGTCAATGACTCACGCCTTAGTTCTGCAGATGCCAAATATACAAATTCTCTGCACCTCGATTAACCACGTTTGACTCTAGCATGTCTCTGACTTCACCATGAACGCACCACATATTCCACACATTCTTTAATATCAATCAAGACTAACTCAGAAGTTATACACAGCACTGAACCTGATATGATGACTGAACCTGCCCAGTACTCCTTATTATTTGGAAAAACTTAGTAGCTTGGAGAGAACAGAACTAATACTTCCTTTTCTGGGCTTTGTTGGTCTATAGTACAGTTCATTCAATACATAACACTTCAACAGCTTCTGATAGCTCATTCAAACCTTCACAGTGCTCCCTTCCTCATATAATTTGATTCCTTATAATCATCGGTATATGGTATGCATACTCTTGTACAAAAATGGAGCCTCTAAAATTAGAACTCCATCATTGTGAAAACATCATAGATGACAAATGGTTGAAAAAGAATAGATCCCATCACTCCAAATTGCCAAAGGAGGTGGTATGGCTTGATTTTCACAAGGAATATAGTGACTTAGTCATGATGCTCAGCAGGATCTATGGTCTACCACAATCCTATTTGTTCGAATCCTGGATGTGGTACTTTGTTGAGCAAGTATGATAGGGAGAACTCTTGATACCTTCTTGAGTTTGTTTGTAACTCTTCTTAGGCCACTATCAGGGCCTCTAGGGCTTCCTCAATCCACCCTTTCTCACTGGAAAGATTAGATCCTTCCTTCAATCAAGAATTCCACCTATATTGTCAAATTTACCATTCTTGTGTTTACAAGAATCTTCCACTTAACTCACTCCAAGCCCTAAACTCACATTTGGATTTGCAGGAGGGTCAGGGCTTCAACATCCTTCATTCTTGGATTGCAACCTAAGTTTGAAGCCATCAAGCTGGTCCACATACCCATCGAGTTCTAATTTCCTACTTTCTAGGCCTTGTAGCCTTTTTACACAATTAGGCCTCCTAGTTTTTAGGAAACCTTAAAAACAGCAAAAATCTCTCAAAGGACACCCTGATCTTTTATGGTAGTCTCTTGTCATTTTGGTGTGCTAGTGTGTGTAAGACCCTCTAGTAGGGCAATGTAATTATATAAGGTCATGTTGACCAAGAGTAGTTTAGGTAGTTTTCATTTTGTGCTTCTTTTCTTGTGTAAATAGCTCTTTTTGGCTCCATTTAATGTG